>JAIPMN010020958.1:0-14025 GCA_020650975.1 Apostichopus californicus | reverse complement strand
CCCCCCCCCCCCCCCCCCCCCCCCCCCCCCCCCCCCCCCCCCCCCCCCCCCCCCCCCCCCCCCCCCCCCCCCCCCCCCCCCCCCCCCCCCCCCCCCCCCCCCCAGTTTTACTTTCCTCCTCGTTCGTAGACAAGAAACAAACAGGAACTACTTTTTTCACGGATTGAAGTGTATTATGTAATTTCTTCTCATCGATATTTCAGTTCATGTGCAACAATATCAATATCAGAGCAAAGATTCCTCCCTCCTACATTTTCCCTTTCACAAAGAGTTAACATAATGATACTGTGCAACCCCCCCCCCCCCATCCCTCATAGAGGAATCTGGCACTGAAAATAATCCCTTGGCTTAAATTCCTTCACCTGTTTTTGTTGTTGATCCTAAATTTGGAAAGTGGAAATCCTAAACCTGTTTCGGTCACGAGGCAATTTGTTTTCAGTATATACGAGTTCTGGCGATCCGTATGAGTAGAAAACTCTTGACTTGATTTGACTCTAATTGAGGGCAGCAAGCACAACGTTAATAGAGGGCAGCAAAAACAGTTTATCGAGGGCAGCAAACACATCGACTATAATACCCTGATAGATCCTTGTGCTTTGTTCTTACAGGTTCGGTAGACGGGTGCCTCTTTCTGTCTTCTTCGTTATTTCTGGGATTGCCTGCTTTGTAACAGCATTCATACCGAAGACAACAGGTGAGTCAAAAAAATCCCAGTGTGGGCTTTTTGATATTCAATAACTCACATAATTGCAGGACAATACAATACATCACAATGCAGTCAATACAATATAATGCAATTCGATGTGATGTGATGTGATGAAAAGCGATGCAATTCAATGTAATCTATATATAATACAGTATACAATGCAAGAAAAGACAATTGATAACATATCCAGGCAAGACAATACAAAACAATACACTTATATGCAATGCCTGCAATACAATACAATATTATACAATGCAATACAATACCATGTAATATGATGTCATGCAACCCGATATAATTTGATGAAGTTCAATTTAATTTAATACAATGAAATGCAAGTCAAGAAAAGTAGACTTTAAGAAAATTGCAATCCAAGAAAGTACACAAGGCAATCACCAACTGCTTAGGCAAAAGTAACGTCTATATCCATTGGACACTAAGCACTTATACCCCTTCCCACCGCCCCCTCTTCCACCCCTCCCCCCCCCCACCCCGTCGCTCTGAGTGACAGCCCGATTTATACCAAAATGAATATCGAAGAATTGAAGTTCTTGTCGAATAATATTTTACCATTGTGTGCACGTATTCAGATTCTTCCCAAATTCCTGCGTTACGTTCTTTTCTTTTTTCTTCAAACAGCTAATGGTGGCGATTTGACAGCAGCTATCGTCACCGCGGCAATGATCGGCAAATTTTCGGTAACCGTCTCTTACCAGATTATATGCCTGTGTGCAACCGAGATATTTCCTACAGTAGTGAGGTCAGTATACTTGTATTTACGTACCTGAGTTAGACTTTGCTTATCAATAGGTCTTTAAAAGGAAACACACACATAAGTAAAAATGTTCTTTCACTTCAGGAATTATCTTGTCCCTTCAGGAATTATCTTGCAAACTGACAGATCCCCCAGCGGAGATAATGTTAACTATGCATAACTTCATTCCTTCAGACTAAATTCAGTTTTCGAGAATTGTTTTTTTTTTTGTTTTTTTTTTTACGGTGTGCTCGTTCAACCATGTATAGATATTTCTACATGTGCTGTAAGTTTGGTTATTGTTGCTATTTTATGAACGTTAGACGCATATCCATGGGTCTGATAAGTGCAGCCAACCCCAACTTTTTCCCCCGAACCCCTACACAGGCTTACGCGTAGACCTGTTGACTTACCTAATTTATAGACTAAATATGCATTTCACATCATTTTTTTTTGCTGCAAGAGGACCCTCAACCGCTCACGTCTATATGCACGGGAGTCGGCTACAAAGATCTCATGGCCGTACTCCTCATTTTTCTAAATCCTGGATTCGCTATTTGCTCCTCCTCCTCCTCCCACCTCAACTCCCTCCCCCTTACCCCCCCCCCCCCAAAAAAAACAAATCTTAGAATTATATCTAAGGAATTAGTACCATATTTGATCACCTAAGGTCACTGTGACATTCGCCTTATTTATCAATATACTGAGTAAGTAAAGCCTGCCCTCTTTTTTACTCAATATACTGAGTAAGTAAAGCCTGCCCTCTTTACTTCTAATCACTTCCTGTCTTCGACCGTAATGAAATGCATTCATTTATTTCCCTTATATTATTTGTTCAGGAACAAAGGCATTGGCTTTGTGGCTCTATCCGCAAGAATAGGTGCAATATTAGCCCCGTTTATCACAGCGATGGTAAGATATGTGTCAAGTTTAATTTTCTTCAATCTAACCTATGAATGTTTGGTTCCTCCTAATTTAACTGGTCACGTGACTAGCTGTCAATCATACTTCGCCGTATATGCTTGAAGACATCTGCTTGACAGCGTGTTACGTACGATGGGCTTCTCCAGGCTCAGTATTATGGAACGCCAAAACCGACAAAAATGCAGGGGAAAAAATGTAATTTTTGGCGTTCCATACATTATGCCACTTGAGCACAAAACAGTGTCCTATGCACTTCATACTGTTACCGATTTTTGAATACATTACTGAAGTACACTGTCCTGTTTATTTTTTTGCAGCTGGAATGCGTTTATATAGTTTAAACTGATGCTCTAAATGTATGCTGTTTGTTGCGCTGATAATGGAGAGAAACTATACGAACTGCTGTATCTAATTCGCTGGTGTTCGATAGCGTTTCATAACAGCCAAGCTTATATGCGATATATTATTAGTAGATAACGTCAAGATAATAATCTCAATAAATATAATCAGTACAAATTTTAATATATAATATATATTACATGCCTATATATTTTAGTACCAACATTTTGATTACCCTGGTTTTAACTGATGATACCTTGATAACGCATACGTTGGATTTTTGAGTTATATATATATTGTCCAAATAACACGGGTACTCTCCCTGCAGAGTATAATACCAGCATGTTGAGATTAACTTGATATTAACTACTACAAAAAGCCTATGTAGTTAAATTTGAGCAATGAGCAATGCACATGCAGAACTATAACATATATAGACACAACGAAGGTTTGCTGATTTGCTATTTTCCCCCTTTGTTGCGCTCATTTTGTCCAATTTAACTGTCTGTCCATCTTTGTCTCATCAATGTTTTTTAGATTTTTTTTTTTTCGTTTCAATTAGCCTCTGAAGAAGATCATGTTAGGATCGAAACTTCAAGCCCTCTAAACTTTTACACAATTGAATTTGATTGTGCAAGCGAAATTTTTATTGGAACTCCAGTTTATGATCATAATCATGAACCTGGAATGCTTACAGCTACATTTATAATAATAACTATTTTTCCTTTCGTAATTATTGTCAAATAGTTAAAAAAAACAAGGATATTTCTTTTGTATTCAATGATTGTCTGAAAAGAAGAAAATCCAAATACATCTTGCCTCTTTTCTCTCTATGCACGCATGCGCAGGAAGACCACGTAGCGAAGTTTCCTATGATATTGTTTGGCTCCGTGTCTCTCGTACCGTGTTTGTTGGTGTTTCTTTTGCCGGAGATGAAAGGACGCCGACAACCACAGACAATCCCCGACTTAGAACAGATTTTTGAAGATTGTAAACACAGCAAGAAACAGAGGCTGAGGAATACAGATGAAGCATAATATAAGTGTCCAAAAGAAATTATTTCAATGGAACAGCAAAAGTATGAGTTAACTACAGCTTACGTATTTGTTGGAAGGTGTCGTACCACCATTAGTTGCTTCCATTGACTTACACACTAAGCTCGTCACTTTCCAAGGCCGCTAGAGCATAGATTGAAGTTTTAAACTGACATATATCCTACCCACCATATGAAAGTTGATGGCTTGAGCTATCACAACACATTCAACCTTTTGCCACCAGATCCGTTTACATTTAGAGCTAGAAGAGCTCAAAGGTTAGCATATAGTGCTCCCCCAAGCCCTTGGCATCTGCCAACTCACGCTGCGGAATATGCTTGTTTCACCAAGGAACTTCTTAAAATGCCTTAAATCACCTTCAATCCTCCAGATTTGTATAGACCATCAGTAGTTGATTTGATCCTCTTCAACATCCAAGCATGAAAGAGAATGATGATGCTGACTCACAAAATGACAAAACGAATCACTATAGTAGGTTAAGGACTATTTTAAGACAGTGGTTAACCTTTCCAGGCGCTGCGTGCACTACTCTAATTGTGGTATACGGTACTGAAGGTGGCATACTCCTATTAGAGTCTATATCCATCCGCTCGATTGTTCTCCTAGCTCAGGAAATATGCCAAAAAGCAGCAGGAGAACATCTTTTTTGACCTGTTATCAATCATGATTTTTTGTGGCTTGCATATTGAAGAGCATGAATGGAAGTACACGTGGTGAGAAAATTGGGTCAATTGAGGCAATTTTATACCCCTTTAGGCCTCCCAGGAGCAGCGTAGGAAAAGGACTATTTTAGGACAATGGTTAACCTTTCCAGGCACTACTCTAATTGTGGTATGCGGTACCGAAACATGTACGTATAATGGGGATCTCAAGCCACGCGTCATATTAACAAAGTGCGCGGTCATATCGGTCCCATTGCTAGTTCCACGAAACTTGACAAGATGTCGTCTATGAAATTGCTGAGAATTCTTTGAGGATTCTCTCAGACGGACATTTCTTGTGCAAACTGCCATCATATTCCCTATAATACACACGTAGTGTGACATAATATATTCGAGCAGCACATTTGGTGTTGACCACTCAACTAGCACATGTAAGCAACGAAATATTGACCAACATTAATGTGGCAACTTTACGCACGTCTGGTCGTCAACAATTCTGCCCGGAATGAATGGTAAACAATCCCCTACGGAGATGTTCTAACCCCCGTCACACCCTCCTCTTATTTTGGTCACGCCACTGTGTCAGCGTACTGTCCGGAGACCTTTGGCCCAATTACCGCTGCGGGCATGAACTATTTGCGAATAGCCCCCTCCCTTTCCTTCTTAGTTACGTGATGAGCGAATAAGATTTTTAATTGAAAGAAGTGCAATATCTTTAACTAAAATGTATATTACATTGGTATATATATCCTTATGAAAGGTATTTTGAAACTTTTCAGTTCTTTTTTGAATAGCGAAACTAAATTTACTTTGCGTTGGAATTGACACGATCAAAATAAGACCAAGGGCTCATGTCCGTCCTATCCCGTCGTGCGGGGGGGGGGGGGGGTGGAGTGGTGTTGCACCCCGTAAACATCTGTATCACACTAGATTTAATGTGACTTTTGGAGGTTGGTTCTCTTAATTGTAACTTACACAAGAATGATAATTCATAAAGTAAACTTGGTGCCGCGGTTCTTTTGAGCCCGAAATGAATTTTATTTTATTTGGGAGCCTTTGACATCTCATCTCATAAATATTCTAACGGTCAGTGTATAGTATGTCATTAGACTATAATGGAAGGGGAATATATTTACATACTTTTAGTTAAAAGAATTTCTACTTTTTTTACAACATATTTTATTAGAGTCTTCAAAAATATAAATGATTGAAGTTAAAACTGTTGGGAGCAATACCGTATCTCATTGTGTTTCATAAATTGTCGTTATTTGTTGTTGGGTGTTTCTTTCAAGTCCACTGGTCTTCACGAAAGTCGAAAACTAGGACGCGGCGATAGAGTTGAGTCCGGGTCGTGATAAGTCTGGTAGCGTGCGGTGGCAGGGTTAACAGCGTCTGACTTGCCCTAGTAAAGAATTGCTTAAGACCCCTCCCCTCCCCCATCCCACCCCACCCCCCCCCCACCTCAGAAATAAGGAGACTGGAGATATAAGCTGAAGATGTAAGCATTTATAACAATATTTTAAGCTTCTTCGCAAGTTTAATTTGTTAAAAGGAGTTTCCATATATAGGAAAAAGTGCGAACATTGGAATCATTCCACAATATATTTGTTTACCAAAAGTTTAAATTGGAATATGCTAATGGAAAATTAATACATCATATGCAGATTAATTGTAAGCAAACCTTGACTATCGAGCAATTGCATTCGAGAATTAGCCAACATCTAATTAACAAAGGTCATTAATTATTAAGAAGGAAAGAAATGTAAGGTACCAAATCGAGCTGGCGAGTTCTCGCAATATCGTGTTACACCATGACACTTTTTTGCCACCTATTAAGTCCACGTGAAAGTTTAGGGTCTTTATAAATTGCTAAAGAGAAACATCCCAATGAGATCCACACACTGACAGATTTGCTCTTTTAAAGGGTGTGAAGACTCGCGCAAAAAGAAACGTCTAATGCCGGTAATCTGACCTAGTTCGAATGAGGTGTAACAGAAGTGTTACACACCACCATCGATCCCAGAAAAATGCACACAGATCTTGCTACCGTCGGTAATTAGACACTGGTGTACCTCAGTACAAACAGCTGCGGTCAATACCCACAGCACAGTGTTTAAACGATACAGCAATGGACAACTCAGGTCCAGCTAATGATAACAAGGTATCACGTTTCATTACTGTCTGCATTTTGTAGCGACACGAACAAAACGTCACTTGCAAGCAACAGAAAGTTAACTTTTTCAGATGGCCGCACGCGGTTTGGGGCGAGTCTTCATAGCCTTTAAACATTACATATATTTCTCCTTATACTTGGGATACATTAGCATCTCAACACCCTACGGTCAAAGGGGCATTAATAATTTCATATCTCCTGAAGCAAAGGTGGATCCCTATATCCAACCCAAGGCCAAAATAATAAAGAAAAAAAATATGAGGAAACTCAGGTAGTTTAAGAAAAGCGTTTTCTATAATTTTCATATATATATTTCTTGCACGCACAGAAACTAATAAATAATGCTTCCTTGTAATGATAAATATAGTAAAAGATTGGATAAATACCTTAATATCAACGATTATGTTACTCTTTTCTTAAAGAAAATTTCACCTAATATAGAGGCCTGGGCGCGAAAATAGAAATATTTAACGGATCCACTCTCATCCCCAGTCCCATCGGACTTCGAGACTGTAACAGTATGAGCATGAAGATGTCACGTCAAATGTGTATCACGAAGTCCCTCGGAAAGGCAGGGTCGGATACTGCAACTTCTATATATGGTCATAAGTTTATGAAGTTTCAGTTTGAACGTTAGTACGTACAGACTCTCCGGCTGCTCGTTGAACCCTAAGAAAAACAAAAAATCGTCCCTATTTCAGTTTCCAAAAGACTTGGCCTGCACAAATATACATTTTAATACGAAAAGTCACCCAGGAAAGTACCTGGCCACGAAAAACCAAACAACCGAACGACTGATCCGCCGCTCTCAACCCCAGTCCCCTTGCATCGAGACTGTGACTGTGTGATCATCGTCAGGTGTGTATCACGATTCCCCGCTGCACAAATATTATGTGTTGTTCCTGAACCAACATAATGTCGGCTTTACGTTTATAGGACTATAGACTCCTGGCAATGTAATTTACGAGACGAAATTTAGGTAATGAGGGGATTAAGCTCGAGAAATGAGGAAAGAAAAGAAAACTTGGAATTATAGGCTATAGTCTGAGGTAACAAACGGAATCTTATCAATGTAGGTTGGTCTAGAGCTGCTATAACTATTAGGCACGTGTCACAGACAAACTTAAGACTCTATATCCATCGCATGTGATAGTAGCATTGGAGAGGAAGCTAAAGACAGCAACAACTAAAAAGAAGTGAAAAACGGTAAGTATAAAAAGGACCAAGACATTTTACTGAGGCATTTCCATAACAAATATTTCCGTGGAAAAAAGTTGAAGAACAGTGTGGCCTGACAAAGACGTATAAAACCATCACATGCAGTACGGTAACACGTGTAGCCTATCAGGTAAGCCCGTTCACTATCAGTCTGATGTCCAGCATCCCCTGGGGGAGGGGAGGGGTGGTGGTGAATGGCCGGGCTAGAGGGCTGCATGAACACCACTTATTTTTATTTGTATACCGCCGTAAGTGAGCTTTCCAACACCCCATTGGATCCATACCTGAGCCAGCTTGGAAACATTGTCGCATTAGCGCTATTCTGTATTATATATACGGCGGCCTTATAATACATAGTTCAGTGTGTGATTTCTGGCAAACTCTACTTTCTTTTGCAATTAGCCTACAGGGACTATTTAACTATATTGGTGGGGGGGGGGCCCAGTTTCTGTAAATTTAATCAGCAACGCTTAATTCATTAAATTGATTAATTTCGTTAGGTTTTGTTGTCTGCCTGAGGGTTTCAAAGTTAAACATAATGTTGTTTGTCAATGGGGAATATACGGTACTCATACCTACGAACTTTCATGTTGTTCTCTAACGATTGTTTGGGGGAAACGGTGTTAGATTAGATATTTCGTAAGCTTTACAACCATGTCAAAATGCTGCCGATAGATTCAGTATTTTATCAGACTCGCCTTTTTTTTTGTCGAAAATCCACTAGTGACAAGATCGCCACCAACTAGCTTATGGATATGTAACGGGTGTCAAACAAAGATCACGTGACAAAGGCCTTAATTTCTCGTTTCCGTGTTTGTTTAATTCAATAAGAATTGAAATGCTTTAACAGATGTTAGACTTGTTTTCAATATGATTAATATCTTGTAAAGCAGGAAGTGATATTTTGCGAATCATTACAGTTTTGATGGTTATGAAGACAATATATACTGCACTATACACACCATACTCACTATGCACGTTTTATGCGTAGGCTACGTGCCACATAACTACAACACATGTACGTGGTACGTACGTACGTTCAAAGTTCAAGGGTACATGTAGAGTATAATGCTTCGTAATTGACGCACCATTAAATATTTCTAGATATCACCGTGGCAACCCTACTGCACTACTGGGACATCCTAACCTATTTGCACCTATGCACAGTGCACTACTGTATTGTATTCAGGACTCGACCAAGGCCAACGTGCAAGTAACGACCTTGCGCGAAGTCCAAGAACTGACAAAGTAGCCTGCTATTGGTTGAGAGTCCCGAACAACACTGTGTCAGTCGTAACGTGTTTGTAAACAATCAATCTATTGTTAGATTACACTTATTACGCGAATAAGCATAGGACTAACTGTTGGCTATTTTCAGAAATGTCGCAAGTGATGAAACATTCAAAACCCGGGAGAATAGAATATGAAACCGGGAGGCCGGGAGATTCGGGTAAAAACCGCCTAAGCAGATACGTTTTTCACGAGTATGAGTCCGTCTCAGATATGTGCCGATGAAAGTTTGGTTCAAGCTTCCTATATACACACCCCCCCCCCCCTTAATGTTGCAAGTATTTCTCGCTTTTGGACATCTTACACTCTAAATATAACCAAAATTCCTCTAGATGATTACGCTAATATACTCCATAAGAACGACCCGTCTGCTACATCTAGATTTGCATGCATATAGGCTCAGACTCAGAGCATGGCAACAATATGGTACAGTAAATGTATGCACACACAGAGTAAGCCGTTATGGACAAATGAGTAAATTAAGTGGTATCGGCAGACGTCTTCTTTCAGATTCTCTCAACTGTACGTTTTGTGGGAACAGAAGAATAAATATTTCGGGGTCATTTATTTCTGAGGTACTCGACATCAGAAAATCTCATACAGGTGAGTGTTTTGGGGTTTTCCTTAATAGATATCATTCATCAATTACGAGCCAACCATGTTATACTTAATCGTACATAGGCTAGCATTCTAACATACTATTGTACGGCGAGTTTGCCGAACGAATGCGGTTGCTATGGGGTTAAACAATAGTTTCAAAGACGGAGAATACAAAGAATGCCACTGCAAGACACGGTAAGTGCAAATGTTTTATGGCAGGATATAGTACAGAAATATTGCGGTTGGTCAAGGCGACAATTCGGCTTCGTTTGATTCTTACATCTTAGCATGACAGTAGCTATAGCCTACTAACATAACATAGCCTATTTGTAAGTGTGACGTACATAGCTAAAGACTTAGGTGTATTGTAAAGGCTTCATAATTGACGCACTTCCGTAATTTACGCACCTTCAAATATTACTAGCAACGACACAGCAGGCAACCTTAACTTTTTGCAGCGAAGAATAGTTACATATTTCATGAGTTTGAATCCATTTCAGGTTTGTGCTGATCAATTTTTGTTAAGCTTTTAACACACCCCCCCCCCCCTCCCCCCTCAGGTTTGCACACATGTCGTTGGCATTTGCCAATCTTTCTCCCTAAAAATAACCAAAATTACCTCAAAATGGTACCACAACTCCCTGTGACCTGACCTGTCTGAGCTTAGTTAGAGGTTCATAGCAAACAGCATCCAGAGTCAATGAATGTAGCCTATACTTACACAAAAGTTACGACCGCTTATCGACGAATGTGTCTTTTTCGGGGTATGAAAGAACTTGACACGCCAGACATTTTGTGGTCAAATTCTGCTCAATTGTACGCTGCGTAGGCACAGAACAATAAATATATTGAGATCATTACATTTCTGAGGAACTACACATATGAACCAGAATGCAAAATGCATTGAGGTTTCGATGACCTCAATGCACTAGACTTCTGCTTGTTAGTATAACCAGAACTAGCTGTTACAATACCACTATGGCATTATAAACACAGTCAGTCTACTGTACGTGGCTATACACACCTCCACCAAAAACAATAGGGATATTGTACTCAATGTTATGAATCCAAACACCAAGTATTAGAGGTATCCACAATTTCCATCGTTAGATATCATGTAAAAGGTTTTCAGAGTTTGACCTCTGGTGACCTATAGGAGACACCAAGTATTATAGGTATCCACAATTTTCATCGTTAGATATTATGTAAAAGATTTTCAGAGTTTGACCTCTTATGACCTATAGGAGATTTGACCTGAGAAGCAATAAGATTCTTATACCCAATATGGCAAATCCATATTCCATGTATGAAAAGTATCCATGATTTCTACCATGAGAAATCATGTTTTGAATGTTTTCAGACCTCGACAAATATTTTTAAAAGTACTCGCTATTTGGCGACCGTGGCTAAAAATCTACTCGCCAAATTTCACTCGCCAGGAGGCCTATGATTGTTCTTCAAATCTCCAAAGTAAAGATCTGCAACATCAATACTTTCTATGAACAATGGTTAGGCAGTTAGGCAGACTACATGGTGCTACGTAATTGCGCATTGGAAAGTCATGTTTCTTTGCAGTATGAAATAAATATATTGAGATCATTACATTTCTGAGGAACTACACATATGAAAAACGCATACAGTTGAGTGATCTGGATATTTCAAATCCTAAAGTGCGTCAATTATGAGCCCACCATGCTACCGTAATACTACTAGCACTAGGATGATGGTCAACGTATCCGTGCGCTAAGACCTGCTTAACAAGAATATCTTGTTTATAATTATGTTAAAATAATGAAATGAAGATAATTTGGAAGAGACACGGGGTGTATGGTTGATGGACAATGTTTATAAAACGTTGTAATCAAGGGCGTAGGAACCGGGGGGCTGGGGGCGCCAGCCCCCCAGTGAAAAATATGGGGGGCGGAAGTATCATTCCGCCCCTCGCTTCGCAAGTCAAAAAACCCCTTTTTCATTTCTCAATAAATGATAACAACATTCGTCATTTTAGCAGAAAACATTTTGGCAGAAAAAAGTAGGTGTGATACAGTAGGTATTGCGCAATGTTTCATGCAACAAACTTCATAAAACGTTCCAACGTTCTTATTTCTCCATTAAGTTGAACGGTATGCTGAGAGGCCTACATATTATCATAGTTTTCCAAGAAGTTATTGCTATAATCAGCATTAACTAGGCCTTTACTAATAAAATTGTTTTAGAAAAGCCAACAATATTTACATTCATCATGCAAATACGACTAGAAAAAGAAACACGGATTCTTAAGATGCTTAACTAACAAGGCACTGTGATATTATCCAAGAGCTATATCCCACCAAGCAGAACGACTGTCAATTCATGGTATATCAGGGGTTGGGTGTGTGTACAACCCTCTTTCACCCCAACAATAAAATTTGGTTAGTCATTAGCAAAACTTTGCGTGTAGCCCTAATTATAGATCTAGGCCTATATACTAATTATAGCCTATAATTATGCCTCACGTCAACGACCATATCAATATTTCCGGGGAGGACCGGACCCCCCCCCCCCTCCATCCCACCCACATAGGAGTTCACGTCAACGACCCGGGGGTCAACCCCCTCCATTTTGTAAATCCCGATTTATTTTAGCTGTTGTTCCTGTAGTTAATTATCACAAGTATGCACAATGGTGCAATGTATTATATTAGGCTATATGAAGTTTCGACACTTATAATGCAGATTCCAATTCCAAACAACTCAAGCACCGATCGATGTGGCCTTATGGAACAAAGGCGGACAAAGGCTTGGCTTTCAATCTCAGTAAGCCGTGAACGTCCAGTGAAAGGACAACTGCTGCTTGCATAGACAAGTCTATAAGGACGATAGGCCTATACTATCGGTAATATAACAATTAGGCCTATTACAGGAAGTCATGCAGTCACAAATGGCTGCAAAATACATCATCATTTCGTTGAGTCATGTTTTTGATAACTATAGCCTACTATTTGATGGGTAGTTTGCCGCATTGCAGTATGATACACCACGAGCAACGAACACATTTTGACGTGAATTGACCTACTGTGAGTGATCTCGAGTAGGTTACACATAAAGGCCTATGATGAACACGATGAATCATCTAAATACAGATATGAACTAGACCTTGTTGGTTCATTTATAAACATATTGGACTCTGCTGGTTGCTTGTTTAATCAAGCGTTCACTATCAGCGTGTTTGGTACTGATACCAAATACTGTGCGTGCATGGTCTACACTGAGGCTATATATTCTTCCGATCATAATTTGTAAACATCACAATTTGCTAGCATATATAGGAATGTACGTACATATATGCCTATGTGCACTACGTTGGAGCTTTTCGGTGCAAGAAACTTTACAGCAGTTGGTGGTAGCCTATATAGAACTACCTTATACATATAGCTAACCTAGTCGCATTATATCCTACTGGGTACTACATGTGAGCGCATGTATTTCATGTAATCACAACAGGCATTAACCTACTTAATGTGACGTACAAGTCAGAACTCGATGGCATCCGCAGCTGTAGAAGTTTCCAAGGAGTGACCCATCATTATTATTTCTTTTGTTTCACATGGAGTAAACTGTTGATGCCGATAGCGATCGTTGTTTCTGTTGATCTCTTAAAAGATACTATCGTTGAGATAATGTGAGATGGTGACGTCACTTTCGCTCGACGAATAGCCACTTTACATCGGTAAGTAGCCTATACCGTAATTTTATACCACATAATCCATTTCGACTTCTTCTGTTCTTCTCCGTCATTTCAATAACGTGTTCATTTATATACAACCTTTTTATTACCAACGTTGTGCATTGAATATATAAATTATACAATGCCTACTTGCAAACAGGAAAAACGTACATATAGATATAGAAAAAATATATCTGCTAGAAAGTCTTAAACCAGTCATATAATGGTCGCACTTTTAGAAATAATCTTTCTCTAACCACCGAAGCCTATTTCCCTCTGTAAGACATTTGATTGTTTTCTCAGTTACATTCCACACGCAGGCCTTTACAGTTTATGACTTAGTTGACATCCTTGTTCCTGCTATGATCCCAACTAGTAAAAGTTACCGTTAAGTTCCACTGCAGAGGGAGTGGACAATGGGGTTAGGCATTGATGGGCTATAAGTAGGATGTGTATTACCAAAGAATCCATGTAAATATTGGATATTGCAAAAGCCAGGAATTAAAGTAGTTAGTTGATGGGAGACGGGACTTGAAGAGTATGGTATTTTTTACCTTTTACTTTTGGTAGCTAAAACCCACGCCCGTGGTTAGGCATAT
>JAIPMN010020955.1:0-16904 GCA_020650975.1 Apostichopus californicus | reverse complement strand
AGTGTCCTATCATGTCAACACACATTGCACAAAGGAGCAAATAGTAAGGAGTGTTTTATGCATAAACTATAACATGATGCATCTATAGACAGTAAAATTGCAATAAGTTTGTATCAAATTGTTTTCTCTTCATATTTAATGGCTGATCTTACAAATTGGATTTCAGAGGACATGGAACATATTTTGAGGATACTAAGCTACTGGCATCAGTCGCTGGTGTTGTGGAAACAGTTAACAAGCTGATCCATGTGAACCCTTTGAAAACAAGGTAAGCCAAACTGCTTTACAGAAAACTGGTATCTGTATTAAGCATAGACCTATCAGTCTATCGCCCTCTACAGATTTAGCAAACAAATATGTTAAAGTAATTTATGGCATATGTATGATACATACAGTAGGAATATCTGCCTGCTAAAGTGACATGATATTTGTACATGTCTGTGTGATCGAACACATCTGCATCATGTTCGTTTTATAGAATATAAAAATTGCTACATATTTAATCTTCTAAGTTGATTACCAAGAAGAATTAGTATTGCCTATGCCCTTATTTGTTTATTAAAGCATGAAGGTGTGACCAAATCCTAGCTCTGCGATAGCTAGAATGTAGCAGTTTTCTGACGTTGGTAGAGAATCTAATGGAAATCCATAGTGTGTGTATGTTCTCTGTCCTGTGCATAAAAAGCATATTGCAACAGAGCTAAGAAAACACTTGAAATATTCTGCAAGGAAATAAGAATATCTCATAAGTTGTTTGATGTGTGTAGTTTCTGATGACGTTCGCTGTGTATAACCTCTTTCTGATCGTCAACGATACTTGACGTTAGATTATCACCACTATACATGTGGCATGATTAAATTATATTCATGGCAACTTGCTACTTAACCTCACCAGTCACCTGCTTTCACAATTGCAAAGATTTATAGAAAGATTTCACGAAATGAAATCTATCAATTTTCAGTATTTTGCAAAACAAAGCAGAAAATTTTTCAACTTCAAGTGGTTGTACAATTTATGAGCAATGAATAATTCCCGCAGTATGGAAAAAAACAGGTCAGTTTCATCTGGTAAAGAATATTCCACTGAAAGTTTTTTATTCCTTTCCTTCAGGTATAATGGAGAGGTCGGTGATGTCATCATCGGTAGAATCGTGGAGGTAAATATGACTTATAATATGAAACGTGTATCTATATTTTGACTTCATTCCTCTCTCTCACTTGTCACACCTGTACATATGCACTCCTATCTACCCAAACCTTTAACTGGTTTGTCTAATAGCTGCATATGTATGGGAGACTATGGTAGTATTACTAATACCCAAACCAGTACGTTTTGGGGTGTTTGTCAAGTTCTCTTTACAATCTTTACGTAATCTGGAAAATATGAAGAGCTTGTATCAGAATTATATCTTCAAACCCAACTGGCTAAGTTCACTTAGCAACATTTCTTGCTACATATAAACATGAACCCTGAATACAGTATAGGTTTCCCTAATCAGTACACTAGGTATTACTATTCTCTCCCATCAAACGATATTGCGATATATCGTACCAAGCGCCAGGCCCCTTCTCATTTCAACACAATCCGGTCACGATAAGCCGCCCAATTGTATGTAGGATGTACCTCAGGCCAATATTTGTACCACTAAACATGTACTTTACCTCACTTTCTTTTTTCTGACAATCCATTTTCGACCCTACCTCATAGGAACACGAAAAAAAAGAAAAAGAAAACACAAATCACCTTGGTGTTAAACATCACAACCTGTACAAAGAAATTTAAAGACCCCAGCAAACTCCACATTACTATTTTTCATTTTGTTGCCAGCAATATCTGTTTTTCATGTCTTGAATTTTTTTAGAAGTGCTTTGATTCTAATCATGAAATGTCTTGATTCTGTGTTGGTGATGTTACAGTTGGAAATGTTGTTTTAGGGTGATTTGTGAAACGATATGTCGTTAATAAAAACTTATACATATATTGATATCTTAGATATGGTAGTATAGTATAGTAGACCACTTATAAAGTGCCAGTAATAAAAATTACTCAACTGTGCTGTATAAAGACATTACAAGTAATCGACAAAAGCTAAGTTAAAATAGACAGTCTTTAGGCTAGATTTAATATTAGCTAGACCTGTGATACCACGAGTGTCTAAGGGAAGCGAGTTTCAAATATAGGGGCCGCAATATTCAAAGCGCCTTTGACCCATTTCAGTTTTACACCTAGGGAAACGAAGCAAGTTAGCAGCGTTAGAGCGTAGTAATCGGGTAGGGGCATAGCGAATAATGCATTTACTCAGGTACACATGGGCGTTCCCGGACAAACAATTGTGGACCAATACAGATATCTTATAAAGGATTCTATACTTGACTGGTAGCCAGTGTAGAGAGTATAGAATAGAGAGAGAAACTGGATTATTTCTATAAGTAATACCAGTCACAGTTCTAGCTGCAAAGTTCTGAAGATGCTGCAACTAAGAAAGGTTAGTTTTAGAGATTCCGTATAGAAGAGAATTGCAAGAATCTAAGTGACTCGAAATGAAGGCATGAATCAGGTTCCCAGTTGAAATTTGGTCAAGATAGGGCTTTATCGCCATAATTTGCCTAATATTGAAGCAACAATAAATGCAACGTCCATTCGTGTCATTACAGTAGACCTACTAAAAGTAAAGAAAGCTTTTTCCCTGTCTCTTGAAAGGTGGCCCAAAACAGATGGAAGCTGGATACGAATTCTCGTCTGAATTCAGTGCTGATGTTGTCATCTGTGAACCTACCAGGAGGAGAATTAAGGAGAAGATCTGCTAAGGATGAGTTGAATATGAGGAAATATCTCCAAGAAGGAGATTTAGTCAGTGTATCCTTGAATAAAAAATGTGAAATTTATTAAAAGAAATATTACTGCGACTGAAGTTCATCGTTTAAAAAAATTTGCTGGATTTTTTTTTTTTTTTTTTTTTTAATAGTCAAATAACCTTTATAGCATTTTGTAATGTTTGTACAAAGTTTGTAACATGTGTTAACAAATTTCTGATTGTATTTGGCAACAACAGAGTTAGTGATGTTGCCATGACAATTTGAGCTGTAGTGAAGGTAATTTTTGCTTCATAGTGTACATATCATGTATTCTATGAGAGAAAATAATAATTGTTACAAGCAGTTTCATAGTGATAACATGAATAAAGAGAACCAGTACAGTAAAGCGTTGCAAATGTAAACAGCACTGCTTCTACATTGGAAAATACTTTTGCAAAGGGTTCTTTGTTTGGGATGACAAAACATGTTTAATTTGCATCAAGCCTCTTAGAGATATCTAAATGTTAAGAGAGTTCCTGGTTATGGCATGTTATTTTAAAAAGTCGTAACCAAGGGTGATATGATATATGTGCCTTTGATTTTTCTTGTACAAACATATGAGAAATAAATTTGAAATTGAAATTGAAAATTTGAGTAGAAACAGTGATTGGGCCTTTAGAACAAATAGTGTGCTACATTACAATGAATATTTATCTCCACAGCTGCTACTATCTCCATGGCTACCATTATAAAGACTTAATTACACATTGGGCAGGACACCAATGTGATATAAATGAAAACATTGGCTGGCCCTGATTATCAAAATATATTGTGCTGCTTACATAGATGTGTCTATCATGTTTTAGTATCTGTGCTTAACCATAACAGGCAACTAGTGCCTTTTTTAGGATATTTGCAGTATAATAATTTCATTTCATTTCATTTCAAAATGGGTCGGATTATAGACAGGGATGCTTGGCGGCCATCTCTCTAACTCAGGAACGATCCAATGATTGTTTCCTTAACCTTGCTTTGTCTAGGCCGAAGTCCAATCAGTGTATGGTGATGGCTCCTTGTCTCTTCATACTCGTAATCTCAAGTATGGAAAGGTGAGTACAATGTATTTAAGTATAGTTAATAGTTATATATAAATTTGGGGACTTAAATATTATAATGAATGTAGAGAAAAGGCCATTATTGTCTTCATGAATTAGGATAAAAAAGGTCACTTGGGGTGTGCAACGTGCAAATTTTTTTAAACGGCTGATAACAGTGTGCGGACCCGAGCAGACCCGAAACCAATGCCCAGTTGTTAGTGACATGTTTGTATGTTTGTGTTGTGGTAAATGAAACAGAATTGGTTTGTTTGTATGTATTTACTGTACCTTTCAATGTGAACAAATTCATATGTTGTTGAATTTTGTTTTCTATTTATTATTCAAATGTTATCAATTCTTGTCATTTCCTACAAGTAACTAGTTTTCCTTTCTATTGTATGTTAATGTGTGTCATTCTCTGCAGCTTGGTCAAGGCATGCTGGTCAAGGTCTCACCTATGGTCGTTAAGAGGAGTAAGACTCACATGCACAACCTCTCGTGCGGTGCCAGCATCATCCTCGGCAACAACGGATACATCTGGATCAGTCCCATCGTGAACCAGCAGGAAGATATCCACAGCGGAGGTTTCATCCAGAATTTGGAGGTAAATTTTCTTCACAATTTGGGGGCAGCAGCGTACTCGGTATAATTAAGGTTGAATGTTTCAGTGTGGAAATGATGAAAAACCCTTAGGATTATTAGGAAATATTGAAGAATGATATCAGATATGATGAAGGGCAGACTTTTAGGTACAGAAACGACTCTCCTGTGGGATTCATTCTTGAATATTGATAAGCCTCCTGCCAGAAGACTTGATGAGTTTTCCACTGGGGTGCTGCAAAAGGGGTGCCGGTTTCCTCTTTTATTTCTTGATCATGCAAGACTTTAAAGGTCATCGAAGTGGGGGCCCCAATTTTGTTATGGTTCCGAGAATCACTCAAAAGTTTGCAAATGTATTTAAAAGTATCTGATGCTCATACATTATTCACAGACATTGAGGTGTATTCCAGGTAGACAATTGTTTTGCTTAATTTATGAGGAAGAAGCAATTTGATCGTAGCAGTAAAAATGCACGTTGAAGTTTCAGCATGAGCGACCATTATTCAACTTTCTAGCATATTTGGGAGCAAGACTGATGATGACCTTTGGTATATGGCAGGCTGCCAGACAATGTTTACCCACTACGGTTGTGGAAAGAAGCTAGCTGTGTGTTTCATAACTATATTCAATCTAGCATTCCAGGTGGTGCTGGGATACAAGATGACCTTAGATATATGGCAGGCTGACAGAAAATGTTTACCCACTACGGTTGTGGAAAGAAGCTAGCTGTGTGTTTCATAACTACATTCAATCTAGCATTCCAGGTACTGGGATACAAGATGACCTTAGATATATGGCAGGCTGACAGAAAATGTTTACCCACTACGGTTGTGGAAAGAAGCTAGCTGTGTGTTTCATAACTACATTCAATCTAGCATTCCAGGTGGTGCTGGGATACAAAATGTCACTTACTATTGATTGTTGCTAAATTCTGCAGAGAGACTGGGAAGATTTTTTCATCCCCCCCCTACATCAACGAAAATTAAATTAGCACTCAATTAGCCTAATAAACAAAATTAATGGCAATACTCACAAGCTACCAACATGTTTTGTACAAAGTTATGTGCTTTTGCGGTGAAAGATTTTCAAACCTCTTATAAAGAGACAGATCTTTGAGACGAAATGGATTTCTCTCTAGGTATGAAACAAAATAAGTCTCTGGGCTCAATTTGATAGTTTGCTGACTGAATGTGCAATTATGTATGTGTCATGGATGGAAAACATAGCCTTCTTCTAAGGATATATTCGGTTGGTATAAGCGAGTTGCTTAGTAACCGGAGTACCTCATGAGTATTAATAAACTATGCTTTTTGTGTATTGTTGGATGAGGTGGCAACTCCATCTATGATTATTCATGCTGTTTCTCTACTTACAAAGATGGACGTTCCGTTTTTGGTTACGATGCCTAAGGCCGGAGGCTCAGTAACCTTTGCAATTGTGCTGGCGTGTATGTGTGTATGAGTCAGTGCGTGTGGTGTGCGTGCATATGTGACAGCCAGCTTGTAAACACGATATCTCAAAAAGAACGAGATGCACTAGTTCATGGCTATTAACATGTATGGTCTACCACACTATGAGTATGTTAGGGCATCGGAATCACTAAATGTTGGCGTTTTCTGGTTTTTGATGTTTGACGTTGTTAACAGCCTTCTTCGTCTTTCTTTCTCTCTTTCATTCAAAGCCTGTACCTATGGAAGACAGGGAGGTGATTGTCAGATTGCGGAATTGCATCTTGGGATTGGCCTCTCAGAATGTGATGCTTTTTGACACCTGTATTCTCTATACATATGAGTCCTCTATGAGGTACTCGGTGAGTAGTAGCATGTACATGATGTAGGATACTATGGTGAACCTATGACATGACAATATGGGTAACATTCACTGCTGGATTTAACCAATAGGAAAATGAGGAAAATGCCTAGAGGCCCCAAAGATCAAGTGGACCATGTAAGGTCTAGGGTCCAAGTGAGGTCTAGTGCCCCAAAGATCAAGTGGACCATGTAAGGTCTAGGGGCCCTGTGAGGTCCAGGTGCCCCAAAGATCACATGGCCCCTGTGAGGTCTAGGGGCCAGTGAGGTCTAGGTGCCACAAAGATCAAGTGGCCTATGTTAGGTCTAGGGGCCCTGTGAGGTCTAGGTGCCCCAAAGATCACATGGCCCCTGTGAGGTCTAGAGGCCAGTGAGGTTTAGGTGCCACAAAGATCAAGTGGCCTATGTTAGGTCTAGGGGCCCTGTGAGGTCTATGGGCCAGTGAGGTCTAGGTGCCACAAACATCAAGTGGCCCATGTTAGGTCTAGGGGCCCTGTGAGGTCTAAGGGCCCTGTGAGGTCTAGCTGCCCTAAGATTAGAGACTGTCTGTGTTATTATGAAATGCATAGTAGAAACTTCAAAGATGATTTGATTCTTTTGCCTTCCACAGTGTAGCATATCAACATTGTCAGGAAATTCCTATCACCATGTGATGTTCAGATTGTTTTGAAAGTTTGCTGCTTTCTTCCACAGATACCAGAACTCCTGGTACCAGAGAAGATGGAAAATGTGATAGAGTGGACTCTTCAGCGATTGGAGCAGGAGGGCGCTGTTTGAAGGAATTGTGGCAGTGTTATTTCAGAGCGGTACACACAGTGATTGATGGTACTTGTGATGACAGTCCATCTTGGGCGAGATGGTGCCGAAGGAGAGAGGCGGATGAAACCATCTATGGAGAGAAAGGAGGAAGCTACCGAGATGAGTCTACACATATCAAACACGAAACTCAGTATTTCTTGATGTCCCGGGCTTCCTCAGTAAAGATGCAGGAAAGTTCAGAAAAGAGGTTTCTAATGACTCTTGCCTTTAAAAGCTGGTCACATTGCATTGTAACATTGGTACTATCCCATAGCACTCCCTATATCAGGCATATTATTGTACTTCCAATAATGCCAGTCTCTCTTCCAGCATAAGGTTATCAGCTTCAATAATCACACCGACTCCCGATAGCTCTTAGTACACATGCAATAAGAGCAGTGCACCTCCCGAGTTGTAGCGAGTCACTTTGTTATAAGTTGGAGTCGACTCATAACCAGTCCTGTTTCCTGACTTGAGTCTGATCGCTGACCTGGAGACTCTCTCTCTGGGGAAAAATATCTGACAAATTCATTATAGTCACTTTCCTTTGAGAATCGTATCAACTCGTTGTTACTTGTTACAACACGGGGCAACAGGGCTGTTTTGTTTATTTATTTTGACACAGATTAAATCTGTGGGGAGTATTGACACCACTTTCACAAACTATCAATTTATTCTGTGTATTTTGATCAGCTGGTCACATTTCCTTAAAGCCATACAATTCAAGTGTACTTCCCACAAGAGACTTACAAGTGTTTAGTTCAATACAGATGCCATTAAAATTTGTACCATCTGATCAGCTGGTAATTCATCATATCAAGTGGTGACAGTGACAACATGCATTGTATGCAAATGAAGCTACAGAGGATGTGTGTATTCTAAGCCGTGCAGAGTTCAACTTGCTTTTAGTTTGTTTTGTTTTCTTCGAGGAGTTAAAGGGACTCAAAGTACAAGACGTTCTGTTTTGCACTAGTTCATTTATGAAGTTAATATTTTATATTTTGTGATGCTAAATTTTGGTGGCATGATTTCTTCTTTTTTGTTTTTTGGAAACACCACCAGATGCCTTCAATTTTTCTCCTGAAACCCTCCGAGCCAAATGCAACTATGATTTTGTTATGTCGTACAGAGATATGACAATTCCACATTTACTTCAGTCTCAATGTTCAAACTGACAAGCCGGTGCCTTCCAATCATAAGGTCCCCGGTTCGAGTCACTCCAAGATTAATGTATGTCGTCCAGTTACAGAGTTGTTGACAATTCATAATCATGGATGTTAAATATGAATCTAAGAGACTGACTTCGGTCAGCTTGCGGCTTTGATAAGCCAATGAGGCTTCTTCGTGAGTTCCTGCTTGCAGGAGGATCTAAAATACATACATGGGAGACAAGTTGTGTGGCCTATTGTCAGTTTTGTTTGCAGTATTTATACATTCAACAAGTACAATTAATCTGCTGTGGAATTAATTACACAGCTCTGGGAGGGGTAATTTGGAAAATTTAAGGCAGTTCACTTTGCTACTATAATTAAGTATTGTTTAAAGCATATATTGATGATGTCGCCGATTCAGAAAAAAACCTTATAAATGTATTTGAGATTCTGCTGCATTACTTAAAACATATTAAAACCTATTTTGATTGAGGACAATAAAGATGAAAAAGAAGCCAAACACATTATATATCTACACCTGTTCTGTATTTACAAATGTACTTTTGTGAAGCCATGATAATTAACACACACCCGTATCTACATATCATTTTAAATATACCCTTTTGTTTTTAACTTTCTCATTAATTCACCACAACATCATCACATAAATCTGGACACTAACTAGCCATTTTTTTTTTTTAATCTTAGTTAAAATAAATATTGATAACATCGTTAAAATTCACTGGAAATCACAAGAGGAATGGGATGAAGGAATGATAGAGACTAAAAGCAAAATGCTCGTCGTGTAAAAGCATATCCAGCTGAACAGACATAAATCCATTGAAATTTCGAGTGTAGGAATTGATGAATGACGAAGGGCACTGTATTACTTTATACTACTTGGTATTACATCGGTACAATAATCAACATTCATATGTCGTATATTTCATATGTTAATATTTCTTCCATAAAATAGTACTCCTAGTTTTCGTAACATTTACTGGGAGTTCTGCATCACATTAGGGAGAGCAAAGCTTCTAGTACCTTGAGAACCTTGAAAAAATCTAAATATTCAGTTTGAAATGTTTAATATTCAACAGCCAATAGGAGATGGTTTATCATATGAGGAGGAACATCAATACATGAATATTCATAAAGGCATTTTTTTTTTAAGACTCCAAAACAAGATTTGAATTTACTCAAGATAGTCAACTTTCAAGGAAATATTTTGTGAGGTTTAATAATCACTGTAAAATCATGCAAAGCAGAGATATTCCATGATACACTTGCTTTTATTGTTCTACTTCATTCAAGATATGTAGTACTGCAGAAGGAGAGTACTAAACTAACTTTCTAATGAATATTCATTCAACACAAGACATTTAAATATATTTCTAATAATCTCTGAAATCTACACCACACAACTGTTAATCCAAACTCTTCACAATGAATACACGAAAGGTGACATATCAAGTAGTCTAATTGAATGTTCAAAATATTATCACCGAATATTATCACCGAGTTTCTTAAATATGATAATCTTTAAATCCCACCCCCCCCCCTTCGCAATCGTTAAATCTCACCCCCCTCCCCTCCATGTCACTTCACAATCACCCTACAGAGCAATATAACTAGATAGAATTACCAGCTCATGGGTCATCAAAAGTCGCACACATGATTGTCAACTTTTGAATAACCAGTTTACACTTAAGTTGCACATTTAAAAGCAACCAATCAAAATATGCCACAATGACGAGGATATTGAATATTCAGATATTATATATCGAGTACCACCGATATATAACGACACTGGAAGCTTTTCTTGGACGGAAAGGCAAGCTTTGTAACCTAGGCATGAACCCTCCAAACCGTCTTGCCCTCCAAATCATCAACAGAGAAATTGAAATGAATCACTAGTGCTGACTTAAAAACTCAAAAAAAAAAGAAAAAAAAAGAAAAAACGGTTTCACTAGTTTACACCAAAAATTAAAACATTTCACTATTCCACGTCGATCATCCCTCCATTTACAAAGGTCGTAGGTCAGAAGTGCCTATCTTTCAGGTTTCCAACGTGGTGGTTCTTGTTTCTAAATATCCAATACGAAGCTTAAGTACTTGCGCTGATATGCAGTATTGTAATATCATAGTTTTCATACCAAGTAAAGTCTAGTGCTTTCCAATTACCCATCTCTCAAAACTTCACAAACAAGCTGAAGAGAGAAATCCATGTTCTTCTTCCTCCTACAAAAAACCCCAGTGCTGTAGTCATTTCACTACCTCTGTAATAGTGTGATCCCATCCTCCTCGTTAACTGCTCTTTACCCTAACACCTTTTAACCATTTCATGACATTAGCTGCATCGATGCATCAAAGTTAAACCTTTTTTTTCTTTAACATTTGTAAAAAAATAATTCTCAATTTTCCAATTGATTTTATCCTCATTTACTTCTGGTGGTTTCTTTCATTAAAACCATTTACCATCATTTTCTCAAAAATTGCCTCAGAGAAAGAGAGAGAAGGATAGAAAGAAAAAAAATACATATGGGAAGGATAAACAAGCATACCAAACTGTTCTCAATATATGAAGTCCCATTGGTTAATCTTACATATAATTATATTCTATATTCTATAAATGTAAGAAATCGTATAGGATGAAAGGTTTAGTTATGAATACAGTCTAAAATAACCAAGCAAAAAAGAAAGAAAAAAGACTATTACATGTTCAGTGGATACACAACTAAAATCTAAAATGAAACCAAAAAAAAATAAAACTACAACAAGAACCAAGAAAACAAAATGAAGATAAAGATTGCACGTAACGAGGAAAACCTTTTTTGCCAATGGAAAAAGGAAAGAAGACCTAGTTTTTTTGGTTATTTGACAGAAAATTGGGATCTTACCAGTGGTAATTTTGACTGTAAAGAAAACTCAGTAATTTTGAGATCTCTTGAACACAGTAACTTATGAACTGTTTTGTTTACTGGTGAGTCAGGACCGTACAACTCTTATCCCCCTTCCCTCCCCCACCCCAGGTTCCATGCCTCCCACACTCACTGCTACTTAAGTCCATATTATCCCAGGTGATACAATATCTCTCGGTGGCAAAATTCTGTACAAGAAGAATACAGTCATGTACAGATGACGCCTTTGTTTTGACCTCATCACAGGTTTGTAACATGAGCACGACTGGTAAAAAAGGTCGTGGAAATGACAGCATTTTGAATTTTTTGCAGCAAAATGACAGCAATTTGAGTTTAAATGAATACAGCATTTAGATGTGCTTTTACCGCACAAATTTTTCTGGCCAAGTTGACAAGAGCTGTACAGGAAACCTCTGATGGTTAAAGTTTGATCGTACATTGAGAGATGAAGCACACAGATGCCATCAAGTCTTACTAAATTGCTATGAATGTTAACAAACAGAACTACCGCATTCTAATGAATAATATTACTATTATTTCCTTTATAATGGCATATAATCACAACCTAACAAAACAGCCTTGGAATCAAGTGTTATGAATAAAATAATGTGTTTTAACACTATCCTGTACACACTGTCTGTTACTAAGCCAGGCAAAAGAAATATTACCGTATTGCTTTTTATAAGGACGTCTGTTTTCTTCTCTTTCTTAAAAAGATATCAGACTGGTTTTATGAAATAAATTTTCCCAGGATAGGTAGAATCTTAAAATTCACTCTTATCCACACAATGAATTAGGGTGCATGAGGTAAGGATGCCGGGGCGGGGGGGAGGGGGAGTTGTATGGTCAACATTCTACAAACTACACAAATGCCTTTCAGAATTCAACCAAAATAAAAGATAATTCCACTGAGACTTTTTGTTTGACTGGTGAGGAAGTTTGAATAGTATTTAATGGGACCATTCTCCTGTCAGAGAGAAAGAAACTTGTGCTTTAACCGATGTGTTAGAATGGTTTCAGGCAATGACTGTGATTATATCAATGGTCTAGAATGCGAGTGTGCCCATAACCAACTCAAAGTAGTACAGCGGTACAATTTGACATGAACGGGAACACGAAGCATTCCATCACGAAGAGAACCCAAAACCAGTTTTTCTACCAATGAACAAGAAGAAAGAGACGAAAAGAATGAAAAAAAAGAAAAATATAAACTGAACACTAAACTGAGAAACAATAAAACTCTACTCCATTCAGCCGAGATTAATTAAAAATAATCACTTCCACAAATTCTGCATCGGTTTGCAAGGTATTAAGTACGATATGCCTTTAAAACAGAAAAAAAATTAAATAATTGATGGTTGAAATTGGCATGTTTAAGGAATATAAGCTGATAGAACTTGAAAACATCTCTTAAACATTATAAACAAAAATAAATATTGATAAAATAAGAAGTTTACTTGGTTTTAAACACCTGTTTTTTACTGTCAATTTGTGGATAACCAGGTTAATATGTACCCCCACTTTCAATCATTATAAGATAGAACGAAAACACAGACGTTCTAAGATGAATATGTTCTGAATGGAAGCAAGAGCCTTCATTAACTGAAACTGACTTTGCTGTCAAGACAACTCGCCCTTCTTTATGAGTATTATTATTATTTATTTATTTAAAGTTACTGTTCTACATCCACAAAAACAGGCAACAGGAAGGATTGCACTGGGAAAAATACATGTCACGTAAAACCTAACTCTTTCAACAAAAAAAAGAAACTCCTTAAAACCGGTCTTATATTGTTCGATAAAGCCAGTGGCGAGAGTCCTCGACTGGAATAAAGCCACTTGGAACGAGTCTAAAAAGCATCATTTGAAAAATAAACCAATATACCACTGCAACTTGTTTTGATTTGAATTCAATATGTTTCAGTTTTTTAATTCCTGATGATGTTTTAACCATGACTATATTTTAGAGGGCCTGTCTGAGTGGCAGACGTAACTAAATTACTGTACTTTATTATTTGTATGTTAAATACAAAGAGAAACATGTATCTGGCAGCTTTTTTTTTGTATCAAACTTTTACAGCTGAAGCTTTCTCAGTCACAATTTCTTTATGAAGAGAGACATTAAGAGATTTTTTTTCAGCCCAGATTAAAGTAAGATAAATTTTGGATCCTGGTTAGGTTCCTCTCAATGTATGATGGAACCACCAACGATATTAGAAACCTCCATTGAAGTAACCAGTTTGGACGTCTTAACCAACTTTAAACCAACTTTAACCAACCTGTACAGAACAGAAGTCTGTAACATTGCGAGGAAATATTACTCATCTTAACATTCACTTAAAACTGTTCAATCCACACCCAAATAGGGGAGGGAGGGCAGAATTAAGGGTGTGGCAAGGAGAAGAAGGGGTGGGGTGGGGTGGGGGTCAATGGGCATGGACTTAATGTCAAGTGCAGTCAAAATATCACAACTTAACCAAATAGGCAAGTGCAGTTAAAACATTTAACAAGAACGGTTCATATTAATTAATTAATTACAACTGTTGCCATTTAGAGTTTAATTAATGAACGAATTAGATTTTAATTAATCAATGAATGCTTTTTAGACAAATCCCTGAGAAAGTGGCTCACTCCAGTTTGGCCAGGCTCTGATCAAATCTTTCTTTCTGCTGTTTATGGCTTCTCTTCTGCCGGGGGAGGTGTGGCCTCCTTGTATTGTTCCTCGGAGAACAATGGATTCTTCACTTGCATTTCTCCAGTCTGAAGAGGAAAAACAAAATGAACATTTTATTTCATAACAGAAAAACTAGACCTTTTTTGTGACTTGAATAAATGGGATATAAAGTCAACATTTTTTCAACAGTGGAAAGACTTTTTGTATCAACTTGTGACCATGAACTTCCCTAAAGCTACTGTTGATACAGTGGCCAAAATTAGTCAAACGGAAATCCTTGGATAACTGTTCACAGGATCACTGGGGGGAAAAAATCACCCAGCTTCATATTTATGGAAAGGATTTAAAACATACAAAAAATAAAAAAATTATAAATAAATAAATATTATACAGAAATGCAGATAAGCCAGTAGAAACCAACAACAAAATTACAAGCAAAATTTCTAGAACAGTTTTCAATTTTGTCAAGTGCATACCACTGCATTCGAGTGATTTCCAAAATGGATTCCATCACATTTGGCCAACACTACAAAGCTCACTTGGGCAAAGAAGTGACTTTCCCTTTTTCTTTTATATTCGTTTCAAGTATACCAAATTGAATATTTTTATTTGTGACATTCTCCACCTATTGATTGTACATTCAACGCTTCAGTGCTGCAAACTAAACTACTAGTATTCAATATGCAAACATTCATCGTGGCAACCCCACTCATAAAACATTCACAGGCTTCTAACGTCAAACCCCACAAGGGATTCGGCCAGACATTAGCACCTGCCTTAAGTTTTTAGATTATCATAATAATATTCTTACACACCAACAACTGTGTTTGTGGACTCAACTGTGTGAGACGAATACGTTGAGTGTAAAATGCTTTGATACATAACCTATGATGAATAATAGATTATTAACTGTATTATAACCTAATTATGTTTTTCAATATGACTGAAGTTGCAGCTATGTTAATCACATATGTTCGGGGAATAATTTATCCGTCGCAAAATGGCCGACTTGCCAGACGAGTGCTAAAGAAAAAAAGATGTATAGCGGCGTCTTTTTGAACAGGAACCGTATTGTTTTATCAGAGACCATATTCAGAAGCTTCAAACTTGCTAGTACACAAACTGATTCCCTGATGTAAATTATGTCTTTTTGCTCTCCAAATATCTTTATAGAGGAAAAACATCTCTGAATCTTCAATAACCACTTCATATAATTTATGATGGTTTGCCTGTAATTAGTTCCACTTGCTCTCAACATATTTGATTTATGACGTCGATAGTGAAAGGGTGGAGTTAATGAAAGAAGGGGTACAGGGTGGGAGAGGGAGGGGATGGAGGGAGGGGAGGGGTGGAGGTTGGGGAGGAGGATAACCTTCACATGAGAGTAACTATTAATCAGACTACCATATAAGTTTACTGCAAGGTTTAATGATGCTTAACTGAAATCACCAAGGACTGACATCAGCTTACAATACATATATCTGATTGAAATGTACTATTAATTTTTATGGATGATTCCAACAACACATTAATATGTTCATTACTTTTCTTTCAGATAGTTGGCCCAAAGAGTGTCTCAACAGAATGTCTCTAGTTGCTAATTTCCCAGGACAGATGAACAGTTGCCATTTGAATGCTACTCTCCCATTATCCCCCAAGCAAAAACTCACTCAAAATTAAAAACTAAGAGCCCTGATGAAATCAGTGCTTATAAAGTGTGTAATAACTAGCAGCCAAGATACATGTTGTACAGTTGCAGTGAACTGGCAGTGAATGTATTTCAACTTTAAATTCTGAAAATGTGTTGAAATAATTTGCCAATGAAAGATGATGGGTTCATATTTCAGCACCATTGAACCATATGTGTGTAGCCCTCTCACATAATTTCTCCACTCCCTACCCCCCCCCCCCCCCCTTGTATACCCCCTACCATATATAAACTTTATAGACAAATCATTTTGCTCTTTAACTGGGAACAACTGGGAACAAGAGAGTAATTGAGGACTAGTAATTATTAATTTAGTAATTAATAATTTGATCTATTAGGCAATAGTATTAATTCAACTAATAATAAAAAATCTAAATTAAAAGTATAAAAACAAAATGTAACACAGAGAAAGTGTTGGATGTTAGTTTCTGTCTTTTCTTCAGTTTTGTGCTCTAGCCTCTAGTACCAATAATCCTCTATTCCTCAGTTTTGTGCTCTAGCCTCTAGAACCAATAATCCTCTATTCCTCAGTTTTGTACTCTAGCCTCTAGAACCAATTATCCTCTATTCTTCAGCTTTGTGCTCTAGCCTCTAGAACCAATTATCCTCTATTCTTCAGCTTTGTGCTCTAGGCTCTAGAACCAATAATCCTCTATTCCTCAGTTTTGTGCTCTAGGCTCTAGAACCAATACTCCTCTATTCCTCAGTTTTGTGCCCTAGGCTCTAGAACCAATTATCCTCTATTCCTCAGTTTTGTGCTCTAGCCTCTAGTACCAATTATCCTCACCTGTACAACCACTGTCACTCTGTCCTCAAGTGTCAAATGTCCTCTCAAAGTGTCATGTATGCACCCTAACCTCATAAACACTTCTAGAGTTCTAGTGTACCTTCTTGCCCCCCCCCCCCCCAGCAAATAATATTTCCGAGACTTTTATGTGAGCTCACGAAATGTCTGACTGAGATATTTTACAATGAAAACACCTCTCGGAACCTCAGAGATCTCAGTCTGTGACTAAATTAATGCAGTGGCATGAGCCCCATATGGGTAGACTTTAAACCTAGCCCAATAAATTTGACTTCAAAATAACATACTTTCTAGCTCAGAATGATATCTATCAATATTGTTTGTATTAAATCAATGAGTCTGCTCTTTCAAATGTCACGCCAGTAAAAGTTATAGCATGCATTTATTCTAACACAGATCAAAGACACCTGGAGAGGCTGGGAAGAGACAGGTCGGAAGTATTGTGGAAGTAACTGTATGGATTTATGTAATAATCTTATTATGGAGTCATACAGTAATATTATTACAATATGGAGTCATACAGTAATAATATTTCAATATGGAGTC
>JAIPMN010020953.1:16594-30039 GCA_020650975.1 Apostichopus californicus | reverse complement strand
GGAGGGGAGGAACATTACTCACTGAAGCAAACAAAGTATAATAAGCAATGATTTTGAAGGAAATGGAAATATGTGGGCACTCTTATGAACTAAATAGTCCCACAGACAACCTGTGAATAATTTTCTCCTTCTTTAAATTATGACCATACTTTTCATCTTATTACCGAAACTTTTTGACGGCATTAGCCTACACCTATGACTGGTGTGCACACGTTACATATGAAACCAACACTAATAACTTGTATCATTTTAGTCTTATACAATTTTCCTTTCCACAACCAGTTATAACAATCTTCATAGAACTTATGTCTGTAAACTTAAAACCCTGCGTGACAACTGCATAAGCACTAAATGACATCACATCCAACATGAACGTCTAAAAATGATCAAATGAAAGTGAAAATTACATTTTTAACTATGAATTATGTATTACAGTCCAGGCTGCATGTGATTTGTAAACCAAATATAAAAATCATGCAAGATGCAATTGTCTTGAAGAGTCCATCCCAAAGCCTATGTCAGTAGCAAAGCCAGGGTCATCATGCTTAATAAAGTTTACCAGACAAATCAAAATGCGAGTTGAAAATCTATGAAATATATGTGAGAAGCAGGCTTTGGGAGGATTAGGTAATATCTACTATCAATTTTGATAGGCTATAACCAAGAAATGTGGCCAAAACATTTGTCCTGTTTCTTTAATTGGATCCATTTTGTTTGTTCACAATATGCTCTTGTCCTCGGGATACATACATGGGACAGAATACATACCTGTATGTGTTTGAGGGGATCTGGTATGTGAGGGGATCTGGGGGGGGAGGGGATCGGGAGGGGGAGAAGAGCCAAATCCTTAGTTGGTGTCAGGTTGCCTAACTTCTTTCAGTCCTTGGAAATTGCTGTTGAACTGAAAGTGTATAAAAGTCTTGAAACAGTCTGTCTTAGCATGAATTCTTCTTTTTCCCATTATTTCCTTACCTGAGGCATTGGGGTCCCATCTGTTGGTGAGGCACTCTCTTCAAATGCTAGCTGCCTCTTTACAACTGGTTCTAGTAACTCACTGATATCTTGTAAAGCTTCATCGGCAGATTTCAATTTATCTTCCAATGCCCTCTGCTTGGAAATGTTTTCTGTCGCACTAAGTAGGACGTCCTACCGATGAAAATGAAAGCCACTTAGCAACCTAATTAATATAGTTAGTTTATTAAACTGTCAAAATAATACCTAAGAACAATATATGAATTGATTTGATAACAAAAGTTCCTACAAATCTGACGGCCGTTTGTAGAGAAAAGTGAAACCAAACAATCAACCAGATTACTACCTACCACCAAAACTTTCTGTAAAACTTTCATCTTATTTCTACTTATTTTATTTCCACTATTTTATTTCCTGTAATAAACAGTTGAAGACAATGGTTTACAAGTTACAAGATAGGAAACATTTCACAAATTGCAAAAGACAGATGGTTCCAACTTCTGTGAAAATATTGAACAAGGTAAACCTGTCAAAATTGTGAAAAACTGTAAAGTTTGGTTAAAATTCTCTCCCTTGCAGTGGTCATCCATCTCATATCTGAACCTTAACCCAATAAAATTCCCTCCCATATCACATATCTGACCCTTGACCCTTGTACCACCATTAAGGGAGCATGGAATCAAATAGGATAATCCATCTCTGCAAAGCTATGTCGTTTATACACAATTTAGGTCTACCTCTTGGAGATTAGTTAATTAAAAACAATTAAACAATAGAGGGAGTCCTAGCCAAGTAAACAATACATTCTATCGTTGGGAACACAGCAATACCAAGAACTGCTCGAAATTAAAGATTACAATTTATCAAAACTGAGACAAGTTCCTACTTTTTTCTTCAGTACTTTCTTCATTGTTTGAATGAAAACTGGTCTAGTCAGGCCAATAATCTGCATTGTGCATATAATTGTGTGGTATCAAAAAATTTAACAAAATTTGATGCCAAAAAAAAAGGGAACTTTCAAGGGATGCCAGTTTGTGCCAGAAAGTTGTCAGTTAATTGACATTGTCAGAGGACACAAGAAAAAAGAAGAACAAATTGGAAATGTGATACGTTTTACATCCAGTATTTAAGTTTTGATTACATTTCAAATACAGTACAGAAGCTATCAAAACAAACCTTTAGCTGAACTGTCAGGTTTTCATATCTCCGTTGTAGGTTGTTTGCATCAGTCACAGCAGAAACATTCCCTTCATCTACCACTAACAATTGTTGAGATAAGGTACACACAGCTTCTGGTTTTGAACGGAACCCATCGACTTCATCCATAAATGACTGCCAAAATGATCAAACGAACATGTGGTAAGAAAGATGGTACCCTTTTGAACCCCTTTCACAGTGCATTGCTGTACCCCTATTTGATGTACTTATCTTGATACCATTAGAAACGTTGCTCGTCATTTTCCTAAATTTTGTGATTTTCGTACATAAAATGCTCAACAGCCCCAGAAGAATCTGGTATACATTTACAATGGGTATTCTAAATTAGTATTTAGTCAAATTATGCTTTTACTAATTACTACTTTGCTGAACTATCACTCAGAGGAAATGGATTGATATGGTGAGGGGGGGAGGTTCAGGCAGTTGGAGGGGTAGCAAATGATGGTAGAAACCCACCTACAATCTAAGTGCTTATATCAGAGAGACTACCACTCCAACAACCAAACATTTTAAGTGCTATGAAAACCACCCCCTTATAGTCCTAGGCTCGTTTCCAAAACATAAATTGCCAAAACAAGTGCCAAATCGAGATAAACTTAAACAGTACAGTACTATTTCAGAGTGGATTGAATTCAAATGGTTAGACTTGAAATACGATTCATTTCGCTTAGACCATTAATTAGACATCCACCCTCCACCCACACCCCTACCTCTCCATCCGGTTGTGCTATCAACCATTTCACCTCTGAAAGTACTTGAGATAAAGTTTATTCTTTGGGCAGGTATGAAATAACTCTCATTAATAATGGTTGATATCCGAGACCGTTTCAGACCATATGAATGTATGTAAAGACCGCTTCCATCCGGTCACATTTTACCAACCATTAAACTACTCGCGATATTAGTGTCGGTTTCAAAACATTTCATTCAAGTTTAGCTTGGGGGGGGGCAATATAATGAAACAACCTTTGATGACCACATGTATGTTAAATGCTCCATTCATGTCCCTTAATTTCTTTTATTAATAGATACACTATCAAGTCACGTTCTACAAATCTCTTTTACGTAGCAAATCAAAAGTATGACATCATATCCTGTTCGAAAATAGAAGCGGATTGACCTTCGATTTATTGATCTTTGTCCAACACTTCCGGAAATCTAACTACGTAGGTGTTTCGCTCTCTGCGAAATATACTAAAAGTGAAAGGGCTTGTTAAAACCTTTTGTGAATGGTTTCATAAGAAACTTGAAAGCTATCCTCGGGCATTATCGTTGAAACTGTAAGCTGATGACGACTGACTGCCATTGAAACAAATTACGTGCAGTATGGATGCCTAAACATGTACGAACATGTGAGAGGGTTAATAGAGAAACATAATTATATTATTAAAGATATTTTAGTAGTAATTTTATAGTAATTCTAAACAACTTGGGGAGGGGTTGTGGAATAGGAACAGAATAATTATGACTGAGGTAGTAAAAATTGTTCCAATCAAGAAATCTATTGATATTTAATAAGTATACAGCCACGGATACCCACAGTATTCAAAATGCTACCCTTGATCCTTTCCATATATCTCTTGTTAAATTCTATAGGCCAACATGAAGAATGAATATTGTAAAAGTGGTCGAAGAACACACTATTATGATAATTGACTTTTTTAAATTGATGCTATTAATAGTTTCTATACTATCCATAAAGGATATTGCCCAGGCTTTAAACTAAGAGTGTTAATCGGATGTGCAATGATGCAAACAAACTAAATGTATTCCGGCTGTACAGATCATGCTCTTGTCCTTTACAGGATATGCTTCTTTACAGGATATGCTTCTTTGCACTTTTCTAAGTAAGTATCACTTTCATTGACCACCACAAACGGGGAAGGAAATGTGATGTCAATGATTGAAAGTCGTAGTTACTACATTTGTGTCAATTCAATCCTCTTCAAGCGCACATGTCTGCAACATACCTCATTCTGCTCGAACGGATGTGTTCATTTCAAAGCAACGGGTTCGTGCTGGATATTCAAATTAATAAACCTTTAACAACACGACAATTTAATCGATCTGCAGAGTCTTTTGCTACCAGTTTTGTGAGCAAAGAATCTACAATTTAGTTAAAGCGGTGAAGACTTGCGCACAAAGAACGTCTCATGCCGGTAATCTGACCTACTTTCGAATGAGGTGTAACAGAAGTGTTTAGACACCACCATCGATCTCAGAAAATACACACACAGCTTGCTACCGTCGGTAATTAGACACTAGTGTACAGTCAATACATATAGCTACGGTCAATACCCACAACACAGTGTACATAGCAGTGATGGACATCTCAGGTCCAGATAAAATATAACAAGGTATAATGTTTCATTAAGTACTGTCTGCATTTTGTAGCGACAAGCAGAAAACTTCACTTGCAAGCAACGGAAAGTTAACTTTTTCAGAGCGCGGCACCTGGTTTGGGCCGAGTCTTCAATGCCTTTAAAACAGAGTGTGGATAAATTACCACTGTGTCCAGAGACCATTTTGTGGAGTGCAAACAACAGCGGCAACTTCACAGTGTAAGAGGGTTCTAGAGGGATCGGAAATCACTGATCAGAGTTCAGTTCATCTCTGCTAGTACCTCTCATCGAATTGCCCTTTGTTCTGTTTAATTTGACTTGACTCATTGTCCAATGATCCAATCAATCTATTTAAAGGTGTACAGTCTGTTTTTGTTTCAGCTGTTCGCCTTTGAAGATCAAGTTCCTGCTAGTCCCTACCCCAGACCCTACCACTTCCCCTGCCCCATTTTCCCACATACATAAGCTACACTTCTTCACCACCAAGTACCCTGTGAAAATATTGACAAGCTAAGATACCTTTAACAACAATTTGGTAAATATGACAAAAGTTTACGAGTTATGTATGATACCTTAAAAAGGGCACACAAACTTTGACAAGTCAAACATACAGTTTACTACTGGCCTGATGGCTGTTACTTGGAATGTTGGAGAGCAATGCAACGCATCAACAATATTAAAATTCATCAGTAAATTATGGTCTTCTGGTTTTTTTTTAATTGTGTTCCTATCCAAAAAGCAATGAAGGCTTTGTGATTCCTCGCCATATAATTTTATCAGAAATTCCATTTAACTATCCGACTAATAATGTTAGAGTAAGTGGGTTAAACTGGTCCAAGAATTACATGATAGGAGCATCAGAGAACTCACAGATTACTTGTAGAGTAGCTTTAATGTTACTATTATCATTTTTACAAGGAGGAGCTATTATCATGTTTACAAGAATTTCAGACTTCTACGATATTCCAATAGGGTTCTTGTACTCACTCATCAAGTTGGATCTAGGCTACATACCAAGAATGAAGTTCAACAAAGATGTGCTTTGTGAATAATTGTGTTTACAAGGTTTTCAGACTATGATTTATATTGACAGCAAATGATCTTTGATCTCCACCAATTTCAATAGGGTTCTTGTAACCACCAAGCCTGGATCTACTTACCAAGTACAATAGTTCAACAACAATGTATACAGATATATACATATATATTGGAATACATATATTGGAATATATATATATATATTGGAATATTTATACATCTAAACACATGGTAGCAAAAACTATACTGGACAGGACCTCCAGGTACCTATGACTCTGTGGGTGTGTGGAAATGTCGCTGCAGTGCTCAACAACTCCAGAGAGTAAACAAGCTTCCCATTTGAGGTCAACCCCAAAGTGTAGGCCTACTACCCGGAATTTCCAGAATTATTTTTAGTCACTGATCTGTTACAGGAGTCTATTGCATACAGTGAGCTCTACAAATACAGTATTTAACCTGTGTGAGTATATACAGCAAGGCCAGTGCTACTTCATGACTGTGTGTTACAGGTGGTTACAGTGCTAATTCCATATATGACTGTTGCTGTCATTACATATATGATATGAAAGGAACTACTTCAAACCAATGATACAATCAAATTGAAAGTAACTGGAGCAAGTTCTACTCTACTGATAGTGTCTACTGTCAGTGGTAAGAATCAGTTGTAAGCGAGTAACGCTAGAGACAAGTTATGTTTTACAGACCGATGCAGAAAGACCACGGATGTTGCTGAAACCATGCATGCAACAATTTACTGACAGAAATGGATTCTGATGATAGCTGGAAATAGCTAGAAAACATACCACTACCAGTCAAACAAATCTATACCAAGGCAGCCTATAAACGTTTGTGACTTTGATGTTACTTATATTCAGGTACTTCACCCATTTTTAATGATATTTTCTCATTACATGAACGTTTATTAAAATAAAGTTTCCATCACTTTTTCAAGTCGAAATGTGTTAATCTATACAATTACGTTCCTACTCTTTAATAGGCAGTATGGGTACAGGCATTATGGTTATAGGCAGTGGCTCTACAAAATAGCTGACATTAATGAACTTCAACACTTTACATGCTTTTTTTTTTTGTTTTTAATTGTTTTTTTTTTTTTTGGAATTGACTATGTTTGAGGCGAGATTAGATACACGATTGCTTTCATACTAACATAATACCATTATGAAATACTTTCAGTCTAGAATTAAGTATTATACGTAAGACAGTTAGGGGAACCAAACATTATTAATGATCGTTGCTAAGGCATTTACTAAATGATGGCATGGGTAATTATACTTCATGCATACATGTGCCAAATTTTGGGATTTTTGAAGGATTTTTGCTGTAATTGTTTCTTGCAATTTCACTATAATGTGGGATCGCTCACAGCACCATTTTGCTCTATTCGCTATTCAAAAAGGTCAAATTTGCTATGCAAATGCAAAGATTTATGGCAGTTTTTGTACACATAGTGACCAGTAGTATTTCACATGAGACAAAGTTGTGGGACTTCAAAACTGCTACACATCATTCGGAAAACTAAATTACTCCCTGAAACTGTAAAGTTATGACTGAAGTTTTTAAACTAGACGAGCTTCATAAACGAACAAATTAAACCATTTTATAAACATCGGAAGTCAAAACTTTGACTTTGGATCATCTATTTGGCACCCTAGCATATTGAGAAAGTAGGCTTGATCGACAAACAGCTTTCCAGGTTGTGAAATTACTTTAGCAGAGTTGTCTATTGTTACTTTAGATGTTCATAATCCAGACAAGATTTAGCAACCCACCGGAAAACCCCTGAAACATTCTCTCTGTCTGAAAACATCAACCCCTACGGTGTGCACTGCATCGATTAGGCAAAAAATAAGCCTGCCATCTAACTGGTAGAAATAAGATTAAAAAGAGTTCATGCACAAGGTCATCTTATGTCCGATTAAAAACTTTTCTCTTGCTCTTTCCTCCTACAGATAAATATGAAGAAGCAAGATGAAATGTTGGAAGTTCACAATTTACTGTTGATTTTTAGTATTCTACTTGGGGTAGCAACTACCACTGCTGTAGGAATGCCAACTACTACCACACCACGAAATACTTCAAAGTGCTTGCAATTGTGCAAAGTCAACAGCCATCCGAATGAGAACAAGTGGTCGGCCGATTGTTCATCTAGTAACTTTTCGGTTGTTCCGGCAGCCTGCAATTTTGTAGAAGAACTCAAAACCGATCACAATTCCATTCACAATATAAATAGAGCAGCCTTCGCAAACTATCGACACTTGTTGTTTCTGAGTATGCGGAACAACGGTATCTATATCATTGAAGCGGACAGCTTCGTCAACACCAAACTGGAAGATATCGACTTGTCTGAGAATGATCTGCAGACTCTTGCTGGGAGTGCATTTAATAATTTGACAAACCTAACTCAACTGAAGCTAAGATCTAATCGACTGAAAGCCATCGGAAGTTACAATCTCCCAAAGTTGATTTTACTGAATTTATCGAACAATGAAATCAACCGATTAAACCGAAGCAGTTTTAGGAGGATGCCAAAAATCAAATATTTAGACCTGTCTGGTAATAGGATTACACATCTAGGAAACAACTGCCTTGGGAAGCTGACAGATTTGGTTACCTTGAAATTATCACACAATCGAATAGCCGCTATCAACAAAGTTGCATTCGTCTATTTAGAAAAACTGGAAGAGTTACACTTGGATTACACCTCCTTATTAGATTTAACTATTCCCAATGAATTGTTTCATTATCAAGTTCAACTTCGGCTACTTAACCTCTCTGGCAACAATCTGCAACATCTCAGAGCTAGTTTGTTGTATGAAGTACATGAAAGCTTGGAGTATCTCGAAGCTAGAAGTAATGATATGACCCTCATAGAGGGAAGTGCATTTATAGACTTCACAAAGCTGCGCAGTGTCGATTTGACATCCAACAAGTTGAGCGGCGACTCTGGTACAGCAATTCAGACACTTTACAAAAATTCAGAAGAAAAGGTGCAAATATATCTGGCTGGAAATCCAATTTGTGAGGAATATCTGATTGACTTTCAAAACCTTTATAATACTACTGTTTTCTGTGATGAGAATGAAACGAAGGAATACGTGTACAAAGACAATATGAGCAGACAATCGAGAACGACGCAGCGCACCAAAACGGGTGAGAAAACGGAGCATGAGACATTGACTACAATATGTGTCATAGCAGCGGCGGTGCTACTCGTACTAATTGTCCTGCTACTCTTCATTTCTAAGAAATACAGGTATAGAAGGAGAAACTATGCAAGAACAATGAATAATATGGGATACAACTATCCGCATGATGACACCGTTTCCCGGTGCCCTAATCGTAATCTGCGTCCGGTACCTCCTCCACCCGTGTCAGAGAGGGACCCTCCACCTGTACCAGAGAGGGGACCGAATATTCCCCCTACAGAAGAAGTGAATGGACCCTACATGAATGGTACATTTGGCAGTAACTCAACAGCTAGCTACATACAACCTAGAAGCACACCCTGCGCTACCATTCAGAGTACATGTCGGCACGGTCAACAACATCCTCCTCGGCGGGACCATCGAGTACCCAATAAGACGTTACCGCCCAGACCTGCTATGAGCATTCCTGATTTACGACCATCGGCCGACACTAGTCCCAAGATGAATAGATCCCAAAGCATAACGGTTATCGGGATCAACACTGGTGGATCTTGTCGTCAGATGCATGTCAGTGGTCTACCAAAGATACACCAGTGGCGGAGAAGGGTCTCCCGGCACTTTCCTGGAATGTATACGCAGCGGAGGGACACCAGAGACGGTAGGCCGATCGATGAAGGGCGCCAGGAGGAGGAGAGCACATACATGATTAGAGAGGAAACAGAAGATGGCAGGCCAATCAATCCAACTCTCAAAACTAACAATTCAGAGCCGACAGATAACAGCTGAGGAAACTAACAAATGTTGCCACATTTTTCTTTCCTACAGTAGACTGCCACTGTCTGAATCTGCATATTTTAGGCTTAAATTATGAGGAGACACTGCTTCTACACAATGTCAAGAAAACTTACAGTCCACGTTGTTGTATGTATATATTCTCAAAGTTGGACCAGATACTACTTGGTAAAAAGTGCTGCAAACTATACCTGCAGGTCGGGTGACTAATAAGTAAAGTCTTGGTATTAAATGTTTTAATGTTATTTATACCTATTTATATCAGTATATCAGAGAGATGCTGTTGATAGAATAAATGCATTATTGAAATGATCAAATAAGTACTGATTAGGTTATTCTTCCTATTTCCTGTTGATATGCAGGCATCAATTCTATAGGATCCTAAGCTGTCAGAATTCAGACTAGGTTAGTCTTGCTTTCTGCTATGGTCCCCTTTAAATTTATTAAACAAGGGTTGTTTTATTGTCTATTCCCATAAAAATTTACTGATGCATAGCAATGTGAAGAGATTGCAAACCTCGTCAAATGTATTATTGATGCAAGAGTTGCACTGCAAAAAATTAAACCAGTTAACTGGAATAACTGGAAAAGTCTTCCATTAATTCTTGCATCATTTTCGCTGTTTGTTCCTTAAAATCTGGAGTTTGCTGGTTATTTGCTTGTAACTTCATTTCATGTTGGCTATGCAGTTACGTTTGAAATGGAATTTTGGTTTTTGTTTTGTTGTTTGTTGTATGAATGTCACAATGATTCTAATCTTGAAAACTGTGTTGATTTTTAAACCAAGATACATCCACCTAGAGCTTAGCCCTAACATACTTGAATAGCAGAGGTTATCTAGACTACTGTGCAGATACATAGGCCTATAGTGATAATTCAAAGCTGAAGCCGTTATTGTCTTTAACTGATTTAGATAACATCTCGCTAATCGCGGGCGTGCTTGCATGACCAGAAAACCGTAATAGAGTTGTAGTGGAAATCATACATGAAGTCTTAGTGCGTCTGATGACAGGTGTTATTTGGGTTATGTAAGCCAACTAGCTTGTACTTTAGATTATCATCAGTTTCCTTAAAGATGTCCGCCTCGAAGCGCAAAATTGGTGATATGGTAAGACGAAGCGACTACTGAGTACTTTAATGAAGCTTCTACTGAGTACTTTACTTTTATTTTAATTTTACTTTTATTTTACACTCAAAGCAAAAAGAAATAGCAAATGACCCCAAATATGTTTACTCTAATTGCATTCACATACTTATTGGTAGCATATCCATCTCTCTGAAGCTCATCCCATACCCCCCCCCCCCCGGTCCCAATTATTTATTATACAAATCCCCCCCCCCCCCCCCCGGTCCCAATTATTTATTATACAAATAAAATGAGGGCTTCATTTTCTCTCTCCCACTAATGGTTCAAATGTTCTAACTGAAAAATTATCAATATGATATTGTAATATATTACCTTCACCTCACCAGTATTCCAAGCTGTAAATTTCTCCTTCCTCCAGCCACCCCCCCCCCCCCCAAAAACAGACATTTAAAAGCATATATATCATTAATCAATTTTACTAAAAATTGACAAGGCAAGATTGTTGAGAGAGGGAGATGCATGAACAATCTCATCCTGGTTACTTCATTAATAATTTTTATTGTTACAAATGTACAATACTATGCTTATGCTAGAGTTTTTATAATCTGAATAAGTTATATATATATATATGTACAGTATACACTATATACTATGTAAATACATACAATGCGGTTCTTATTTTGTGTAAATATTTGTAAGTGCCTTAAAATAAACATGGCATATCCATTAAATATAGTACAATAATGGTTTTTTTTTATTCCCTTAAATTTAAAAATATTGTTAATATCAAACTATTTACAACTATGATTTTAATACTTTCAGATCTGTTAATCTTGATTGTAACAAAATCAAATAAATTGTACAGTAATGGCAGCGTAAACTGACGATTGCATCTCTGCATACAAAAGTAGAGCGACAGTGGGTGCAATCGAATGAAGTTTGGCCTCAAGGGTGATCTCATATCAAGTTGAATTAAATTGAGCTAAATGTACCTGCTTGAGGCTGAGCTACCATGATACACATACAATGCAATGTGTGTATGCTAAGTACTGTAAGCAGTTTATAAGAATTATTCCAAAACCATGAATTACTCAAAATTGCATAACACAATAGGATTAACCACAATAGGATTAACCACAATAGCATTGATAATTTGTGTGGAATTCATGACTCAATTCTTTTTACAAACTTCAGTCCCCCCACCCACTACCCTGCCTCTTACCCCATGCCCACGGCACCCAAACAGTACTTCGGGTAGTATCCCGGCCAATATTTAAATTAGGTTTTCTTTTGTATGATCTTGACAAAAATTATCTAGAACTTTTGGAAAAGACTTTCTGTTTTAATCACCTGGTTATTTTACTTGAAAAAATATTTGAAATTGTAATTAAACATAAACAAAAGAACGTGCAATAGCAACAACAGGTCGAGGTTGGCAGTTAATTTGATACTTGTAATGTCTACCGTATGTGATCATTTCTAGGAAATTACTAGGCTTTTTATTTAACATTTAAGGGAAGAAATGTTTGTGCTTATTATGCATCATAAATGTTTGCAATAATGTTGACTCAGTTTGCACCGTATTATCCCTCTCCATTTCATGGAATTACTTGTATATATTTATATACATATTTTTACTTGTATATATAATTACTTGTACATATAATTACTTGTATATATTTATATACATATACATGGTTACCTACAATAAGTATGTTTCATAATATAAATACAAAAGAAAAACAAAAGGAAAAAAAATTGCTTTTCTCATTTTTTAATGTATTATGATCATTTTTAGGAGCTGTCAGGCGCATAGCCAGGAATTTGCCAAGGGAGGGGTGAAAATGTAGGCAAACTATCAGAGCCGTAGATACCGCATTGCAAACTATCTAAGCGTAGCGCCACCATGGTTGGCGCGAAGCGTACAAGAAAATTTTGGCTGAAAATGCCTCCCAGATCGCTGGAAATGGCAATTCCCAGGCCTTGTAAGTTGCATCTTAGCATTTTCTCTTTTGAAATTACTAGCGATATCATAAAAACATTAACAAAAAATTTAAAAAATATGCTCAAGGGGGGGCGGCTGCCCCCCTTTGCCCCCCCTTCGCTACGCACCTGGGAGCTGCTGAGAAGATGACACCCAGTTGGGACCATTTTTTCTACACTGTAGTAATATGTCCCTGCTTCAAAGCGCTTGTATTATCAGTACAAACAGTATTAATATCATGTTCCTATCAGATCAAGGTTAGGAACTGTTTGTACTATCAACACCAGTGCTTTTGAGTGCATGATATTCTGTACATAATTTGAGGTATTAGCATTTAATAGGAAATTGTCCCAACAGGCTGGAAGATATTGCACACCTTATGAATATTAATGAGATAGTACATCATTATGCAGCCAGTTGGGGAGAATTTTGTAATTGCTAATACGGCTCTATACTGTCCTCCCATCTCATGCTTCAAAGAACTCACACTGACAGTACCAACAGTTCCTGAACTTTTGATAGAAACATGACATTCATACTGCTCATACTGTCCATATGAGTGCTTGGAAGCAAGATATCAAAGTACAGTATGAGAACAAATTGTCCCAACTTGGTGTCATTACATAGTAACATAACAATAACCAACACAAAGCATTATTATTGTGTAGAGCTTAATGCAACTGAAAAATGTTGACATTCACAATGTATTTTGTACAAAGTTCACAGACCTGTGTAAAAATCATCAATGGTAGAGAAGTAATACTTAGAATACCGCTGTATGAAAGAGCAATATTTGGGGGGGGGGGGGGGAGAACTAGGAAGTTTTTTACAAACAAGGGAATTCC
>JAIPMN010020953.1:0-16584 GCA_020650975.1 Apostichopus californicus | reverse complement strand
GCTGTATGAAAGAGCAATATTTGGGGGGGGGGGGGGAGAACTAGGAAGTTTTTTACAAACAAGGGAATTCCAGTTGGCTACATGGAGATGTCCTATTATGCTGTACAAAACTTGACAGTTTTATCTTTCTGAATGCCAAATTGACAAATATGAATGAGTTAAAAGTTTATTGATGACAAAACAATTAGAAAAAAATTTGTGCTCAAAATGTGAGATCCTAAAGAGACATTCAACTTCCTATGCAAGTGACATGGCTAACCTGACAATTCACTAGTATATATGATTTAGGATAGCTTCTTTGCAAAGTTACTTCGAATTTGAAGACAAAAAAATACAAAAGCAGAACTATTTGGTAGCCACAGCCAGTTATAGTGACAATTTTCAGCATTACAAATTTCTAATGGTATATTCCATTTCACCTTTTCAAAAAAAACAAATTTTCCACTGACAATGAGGGATTTTAATTTTGACAGATACCAACTTTGGAGTAGGAGATCTAATTAGGTGAATGCTTGAAATAAATACCTCCATGAATTTACATGAATAAAGAACATATCATCATTTGCATTGTATTTGAGCAATACAATTGGACGTGATGACCGATACATTTTGGTCCGGAGCAAGTAAATTGGGCATAGTAATGATCCTCTCACTGGATCAGCATAGGGACAAATGCCTGTAAACATGCATACTGCATTGATATCATACACTACAGACAATATATGGCATTAATTACCTACACTGAGCCGTGCAAAAGCCTAAATATTCAACTTTCTTTTCTATATTGCTGTGTACTTTTATTACATGTACCACCACTACTCACTTTCGGTTTTGGGCCGTTTAATCCTTGTTCTAAAAATACATCTACCCTCCGCCCCCCCCACTACTCAGGATGTACTTAAGACAATTTCAGTTTTGCACGTTATCCTCAATTGTTTTCTTTTGATGTGACATTCAGCGCATATTTCACACGCATTGTCAAAGCCTACGTACCAGAAGCCTGACTGAAGCAGTGAGCTACAGTTTAATGGTGACGTACTTCCAAGTCAAGTGACGTACAAGAACAACACAGAGCATGCGCTACATCCTGTATGACATAAAAGTATACCTGTAAATAGCTGCATCAAATGTTCTATATGGCAGCATACAATATTTATGCCTCTAAGGACTTCAAAGTCTATATGACATATTTAATCGATCCTGGCTGAATTTTTATGGACTAAAGTGACATAATTTTTTTTAAGGTACCTTAAAATGTTACGGCAGGGTTCTATCAGAAAACCAGAAAAAATCCCTAGCCCTGAGCAGTAACTGAGTTTCTGTTGTGGAGACAACATATGACCTTGAACTTATTCAATTGTGTTCACTTGATCATTTTAGTCCTACAAAAAAAAATTGTTCAAACATACTGCCTGGGTATTTGCATATCAATGGAATTGAAATCAATTTTAAAGACACACAGGCTCAATGTTGATAGATGCATTATTACCATAGAAACCCTGACTTCATTGATTTTAAACTTTACAGGCAGATACATCGATAGTTGCATTACTATGGTAGAAAACCATGACTTGAATTATACTTTACAGACATATAGATAGATAGACAGACAGACAGATAGATAGACATATAGATAGATAGATAGACAAACAGACAGATAGATAGACACACAAATAGATAGACAGACATACAGATAGATAGATGCAATACTATGGTAGAATACCATGACTTGAACTATACTTTACAGACAGACAGACAGACAGACAGATAGATAGACAGACAGACAGATAGATAGATAGACAGATAGATAGATAGATAGATAGACAGATAGATAGATAGACAGACATACAGATAGATAGATGCAATACTATGGTAGAATACCATGACTTGAACTATACTTTACAGACAGACAGACAGACAGACAGACAGACAGATAGATAGACAGACAGACAGATAGATAGATAGACAGATAGATAGATAGATAGACAGATAGATAGATAGACAGACATACAGATAGATAGATGCAATACTATGGTAGAATACCATGACTTGAACTATACTTTACAGACAAATAGATAGAAAGACAGATAGATAGATAGATAAATAGACAGATATACAGACAGATAGACAGATAGATGCATTACTATGGTAGAAAACCATGACTTGAACTATTCCTTACAGACAGATAGACTGACAGACATATCGATAGATAGATAGACAGACAGACAGACAACAGGGGGTAGGAAGCTTCCAAAAAGAGGGGGGCACAACATCAGAGGGGCACTTTCTCATTCCACAACCACAACTCATTATGCTATAAACCGATACACACCATATCACTTAATTATATATATATGATGTGTTAGTATGCTATCAATAGTATTAATTGAGATTGTTTATTGTTAACCGTGCTACAAAAAGATATGGGATGCCATTTTAAAAATAGCATGTACAGACTATAAAAATAAATAATTAAAATAAAATATTAAAAATTAAAAAAGGCTTAAGATATCCAAAAGACAGTTCTTCATCAAACGGGCACATTTTATTTGCCAGTAGGGCACATTTGCTAGTTTGGAAAAAGTGTGGGGGGGGAAATGCCCCAAGTGCCCCTATCCCCCCCCCCCCCGGCTCCTGCACCCTTGACAGACAGACAGACAAACAACACAGATGGATGCATTAGCTCTGTTGACTATTGTGCCAATAACTTGTCACCCTGACTTCATCTGCACCATTTACACTCCGACAACATACTCCAGTAACTATTTTGACACGACGATACGTCTTGATGAAACTGGTAGCTTTCTCGTAAACTAATTGTTTCATTTTTTAGGTCTTCAGTAGCTGATGACAGAAAATCCACACAGTGGTTTTATCTTCAATTTGACTATCTTAGTGTGTCCCTACCAGGGACAACAACAGATGTGCCTCCCAGAATTCCATCAAATAGAGATTGAAATGGATTTTATATGAACATCATACTTAGGCAGCCAGAGTGAACTTTAACCTCCTAGTTAAGGTTTCAAAGGTTGAGACCTACTTGAAATCAGAACTATAACAACATTATCTGTTTTTTTATCCCCAGAGTGTAAATACCTGACCTTACTACCAAAGGTCCAAGGTGATAAAAATAATGTCTCCATGGTAACAAAGCTGTTACTATGTTGTTTAATATACTGTACATGCTGACTATACACTTTACTATATGCAAATATCATGACAGATTTTCAGAAACAGTTCTCTAGTTGAAAGAAATAAATGTGAAATACAGATATTAAGAACTGATTTGAATTGGAACAGTTTCGACCAAAATAAATAGTGGTGGTCAAATGTGTAAAAAATGTCAATATTTATGTTAGTTATTAATGCCATCTCTGAATTATGCACATGAAAAACTGAATAGAAGCATGTCAACTTTTCGAATTTACATTGTCACGAAACTGATGAAAAACTTGAAAATGACAAGTTAAGGTAGCTACATTATGATCAAAAAAAGAAAATTGTTCGAACTGAACTCAAACTCAACGCTGACTCAGTCTGCGTTTACTAACATACTAAACAAGAGAAATAAATGTAGAATGCAACAAATTGTTCAAAACATTTCCCGCGAGGCTGATTATAAAAGTCAACATAACAGGGATCTTCCCGCGCTCGGCCGTGTGACACGTATACACCTTGTTGTGTGCGAAAGTAGCCATTGACATTGTGAGTAGGTTGGGAACACATCAAGACCGTACTGGTTGTAATTGCGATTGAAATTGATTGCACTGCTTTCTGATTCATATCCTTAAGGTTCTGAAACTTTTCATGTAAAATTTTACTTGGGTTTTACCCCCTTTTTTTTCGTTGTTTCTTTTTTAACTTTTCGCTCTGTTTTTTTCCTTCCCCGATTTCATTTCTTCTTCAGCCAGGCTGGATTTCCGACAACCTAGTTCAGAAGGTTATGCATAGAGTAGAATATGCATAGAGTAGAATATGCATACAGTAGAGTATGCATAGAGTAGAGTATGCACATAGTAGAGTATGCATGGAGTAGGGTTAGGCGATATTTGCTTTTTAACGTCACGATAAATAGTTCAAAAATTATCGCGATATTTCGATAATTACGATAATTTTTCCTTGTTGTTTTTAGTGTGTTCGCGAACACACTTAAAACATCTGCCGGTTCACCCCACCGGTGTTTTCGCGCAGCGAACACACCTAGCACGCGTTGAAACCCCTTGGCGAAGGCCCCCGGAAAAATTTAGTATTTTTGCGTGTCTGGCGATAAAAAAATCGCAGTTGAGGATTCAAAATACTGACAACTTTTTGAATTTAAATTGTCACGAAACTGATGAAAATTTTAAAATGACAAGTTAGAGTAGCTATATTATGTGATAAAATGAAAAGAGATTTAATCTGTCTTACAATCTTTAAAAAGTTTAACTTACAAAACTCGATATTATGAAACAAACTACGTTCGGCAAAGCCCCGTTTCTAGACTGCCTAACAATGAACAGCGTGCACTATACGTACATCAGTTTACAACTGCAGTGTTTAACCCTACTTAAATATCACGGTAGGCTATATGTGGTCCCAGGTACCTTGCCAAACAACCCCCCTGTCTAACAGCTGTTTGTTAACATTTTTGGCACGTTTCCAAAAAACTTTACATGGAGTAAACTATTTTGGCTCCACTCTAGAATTAATTAGGTCAGTCAGTAAGGATCGGTAAAGTTATGCGAAATATTATCTTAGACGTTCAAAAAAATTAGGTAGGTAAATATCCCCGTAAGTAAAACACACCTCAAGCCAACCGACTCCTCCGCATGAACAAAACAATATATTCCCCATGATACACGAGGCACAGTCTATACCATACATACCACCGATATCAAGGCTACAGTATGGCCATCTTTATGAAAGTAAACCTTGTAATCCAATGTTTTAGGCCACTTGGCATGATTAACTAAATGCTAAATATTGTTTCCATGTCCTTGTAGAAAACGTCAACTTCGCAAAATACAATTTGTTGTGTTTTTGTTGTTACGTGAGATCCGTAACCGACGAAGTGGTTAGGCTATTTACTATACACTTTACTATGGTAGGATATTAATTTTTCCTTTTTTGGAAATTCTAGAAAATACTTTCTTTCCCCCCCGCTTAACACCAGATGTGGTCTTATGGTTTATTCATAAATGGGTGTACTAGAGCCTTGTTTACATGACATTAGTTGCATTTAGCACGATATGCCAGTTTCGCGTAAATTTTTCGAAAGTATTTTGCTCGATCTTTCGTAAAATTTGAAAGGTGTACCAACTTACTTTTCGTACACAATTGGTAATTTCTCTGCTGATTTTCAGAGTTTTGTTCTCTATACAGTCAATGTTTTAAAGGACGGGTTTTTTACGAAGTTCAAAAGTCAGTAAATGAAGTTGATAAACTTTATTTCTTTTCAACTTTCTTAACCATGGAATGCTAGAATAACATTTACACATAAAACGGAGAAAGGATAATCGCATTTTTTTCCACATTCATTTCAAATTTCTTTCACAAGAAATTATCGTCATTTTTTCAATCCTCAAAAAATATCGTCTTGAAAAAAAATTATCGCGATAATAATAATTTTCGATATATCGCCCAACCCTAGCATGGAGTATGCATAGAGTATGCATAGAGTAGAATATGCATCTAGAGTAGAATATGCATAGAGTAGAGTATGCTTAGTATAGAGTATGAATAGAGCAGAGTATACAGAATAGAGTACCCATAGAGTAGAGCATGCACATAGTAGAGTATGCATGGAGTATGCCTAGAGTAGAATATACATAGAGTAGAGTATGCTTTAGTATAGAGTATGAATAGAGCATAGTATACAGAATAGAGTACCCATAGAGTAGAGTATGCACATAGTAGAGTATGCATGGAGTATGCATGGAGTATATAGAGTAGAAAAGCATAGAGTAGAGTATTCTTAATATAGATTATGAATAGAGCTGAGTATACAGAAAGAGTACCCATATAGTAGAGTATGCATAGAGAAGAGTATGTTCTTGGTCGATGTGGTCATTACCCTATTTGCATCTCATGCAATATTCTTGACATCAAAGGAGCCACATGAAATAACACTGAAGAGTAGCTACTAATGTACATTCATTGTTATGTTGTAAAATAATCATTTTCTCTTTCACATAATCAAGTGGGAAAAAAAAAATTCTTCACACCTCTATAAAGGTATGTTTGGTTTACCTTATGATTACAGTTACTACAATGAAAACATAATTGTCAGCTTCGAGTTTCTGGGATGCAAACACATTGAATCATTAACTTTTTCATAACTACACCTATGTGCATAAGCATGAAGTAACTGGTGAACACTAAAACAACACAACAGTGTATAGCTTGAGAGCTTGTCACGATCAGTGAAGTTTCCTCTCAAATAGTAAAGTAAGCATCAATCACTTAAGTTTGTGAAATTGCAATTTGTGTGTAATTATTATTATTAACATGAAACGTGTCTTGGCAACACAACATTGAGAATTGAGTAAAATTCATTAATTCCTCACTTGGAGATAAAATTGTAGGAGGGTGCATGAGTGTCTTATGTTGTATATATAGCAATTTTACTTGCTATATAATTCCTGGTAAAAGATCGAAAATAATGGGTGCTTAACAAAAAAATTATTGAACAAATCATGTAATTGGTACACTGGAGTAGAAAGATCATGATAGATAGCTTACACCAATATAGGAGGGACTCCACCTTCTTCTACTAGCAGTGACCTCTAGAACTGTCAGGGATCAATGGGTCCAAGGGACCATGTAATTGAATGTGAGAGATAAACACTTCAGGATTGGAACGTTCCCAACCTTCAATACTTCCCAGTAGCTAACCTTCATAGCAGGTGTGGATATATGTACCATATTCTAACAGCTAACCAGTGCAGGAGTAACACACGTCCGCTGTGCGGGCAACCCCATTGGGATGCACAGGTGACAAATAAACACCATGGTGCTTCTAGTTGAAACAATTATACAGATTTGAAGACGAGATCAGCGCAAGTACCAAAAGATATAGCTGATGTTATAAAGAATAAGTAGGAAGGAAGGTGGTAGTCTAAATGGATTTAGTAAACAGTTTAACGTTACTAGCAGCAGGAAGGTTTATTTCCACCGAAACTTTTCATTTACGGAAGACATTGTTCCTGCTTCTATACATGCCAGTGAGCCTAAGGTAACCCATTCCAAGGCTACGTACATCATGCATGACTACACAAATAAACGAGCTTACCTTTATTTGACATACTTTTCAAAATATTATCATTCACCGGGACGATAAATAGAGGGGTTACATTAATTTATGATACAAAAAGTTTTACTGTTTATAGCCTTCTTCGGCTAAAATTGTGTGAAAATTCTTCCAATTTATTCTATTGATACCAATGACCAATTGTTATCAGGGTTCATTGTTTCCAAGGGTTATCAATGGCTATCAGAGAATAACTTTTAATTGACATTTTTAATATAAATATAGCATTTCTGCTTCCATATGGTATACACAGAGCAACAATGCCAACTGGGATGTTAGACAGTGTCTCTCTCGTCCTTCCATTAACAGCAATTAGTAGCACCACTTTTGTGGTTGAAGCTAAATATTTTACGTTAAAAGCTGTCGTTAATCTGTGGTAAACAGACATGTTGACTCACTGACTAAGAATTTTTGATGAACAAAGAATTTTTCATTTTTTATGCTTGGACACTTCCTCTTAATACCTGCACAATAACACCTCATTACCAAAGAAATAGTGAGTTTTATGCACTCACCTAGCAGCATGATCATAGCATGTTACAGACCCAACAGTTACTATAAAAGGGCTAGAATAACATAAAAAGTCCCTGCTTGATCTATAAATTTACCTACAGGTACCCACAATCACCAACCTATTAATGCCTACACCCTTTTGCAATACAATATGTTTGCAAATAAATGTAAGCAACATCAGGATGTTGCCAGGGAACACCATCCTTAAAACCACAGTTCTTATAGGCCACAGACAGGTCCCTGATCACAAGTCACTATAATACTCTTAAAATTTCTTTGAGTTACTAAAAGCTAAGTATTGGCCATCGTCTGGATACTCCTATGTGTACATGGCCATATTCCGGTCTGGGCAAAGATTAACTAGCACTGAATCAACAGTCCATTGACAGGGGTATATGTGTATACATGTAGCAAATTTCTATCAGTCAAAGAGTGGTTCAAGCATATCTTGCCATGCTTAAAGAGACATTGACTTTTTACATCACAGACGACTGGTTATAGACTCTCTATGTACTGTAGGCAGATTCACTGAATACAAGTATGACTTTTAAACTAGCTATAAAGCTGTGCCTCTCATTGGGTTCAGTATAACACAGAAGCACACATCAATACTCTATTCACCATTGTTCCGAATTGCCCTAATGCAGACAAAGGTTGCTATGTCAATGAACTTGCATAAGTATCTATAAATAGATAGGGGGAAAATGCCTAGGCGCATCCGGGTAGGACTGCACTACATATTGCATAACAACAGGCACATACAATGTATATTGCACAACTTTTGATCAAACAAGGGTAGCATGTGAAAGGGATCCTGTTTGTTGAATTATCACAACACTTTATCCAAACCAGAAACTGTGACTGGGCTAACAGATATGTGAACCAGTACCTGTGGTGAAGCACAAGCTCCAAACATTAACCTAGTCAAACATTCTGAGAAGTACATTGAACCAAATACCTCTGAACTTGCCATATTAGGGACACAGACAAGTTCCAAACAATCATATCAAAACTGGTAGGAGGGAATCTCTCATAAAGCCATAAATTGATCTAAGGTTTATTGGCAAACAAACATGATAAATTTCCTAGCCTGAAAATAGCGCATAAAATGCACAGTGGATAACTATGGTAGGTTCTCCACCCCCCACCCCCCCCCACCCCCCCCCCCCCGACATTGCATTGGCACTGACATTGAAAAATATGGTAGTTGATGACTGATCAGGAATCAGAATCAAAGGGGAAAATATACCAGAGAGAGGGAGAGGGGTGCACCTACCTGAACCTCCTTTACTTGTCTCTGTTGATCCTCCATGTCCTTGCATGGTTTACTGATGTCACCAAGTCTCCTCTCCGCATCATCCAGCCATCTTCCTAGTTCCTCCTTCTGTCTCTCAAAGTCACACCATATCTTCACACATTGCTCAATTTTTCCTAGAGCGGCTTGAGAATCTTCCAGTAGTCCATTAACTCTACCTTGCATCTGATTATACAGATGTGCAATGGCCTCTTGGCCAGGAGGAGACGAGAAATTGCAGGCATCCTTGCTTAATTTTTCAAGTTCTGTTAGTTTCTTCTCACACTGAGTCCCCCCGTAAAAGATTTCCTTTGAAAATTTATGGGAAAAACAACATTTTAATGTGTTTTTTTTCTTTTCCACTTTCTTTGTTTTACTCTTTGGTGATCGATGGAGACATGAAAGGCCTATCGTTAACATTATACAACATTAAGTAGAAATCCATTTAAATTTTTTTTTTTTTTTTTTTTCAATTGCAGCAGAGGGGTGAACCAAAGGCAGGACAAACATAATTTACAGCTGAATATTGTATTATTATGAACTAAAGTTTGGACAAACTAAATTACATTATACCCACAGGAAAGGGTGGGTGCTTGTAATGTTTGCAGCCACAATTTCATATGTTTTAATTTCTAAATATGGAACAATTACAACCGAAGAATTCATAAATAATAAATGGAAAAAAAAGCAGAATCAGGTTGCATTCAATCAAGGCAATGTATGTCTAAACATGGTTGATTCGTGTATAACTTCAAGAAATATTTGCACCTCTAATAGTTTATTATCCTCCCTTTTTGTTTTGCAGATAAGACCTTTGAGTCCTGAACAGATGTGAATGACATTTATGTGTGACAGATGTGTCCATCAAAGATCAAATCTCAAAGGATCCAAAGCTTTTAGACATCCATACCTTGACAGGTACAAATCTGTTTTCAATATCTTCCTTTGAACCACTCAATGATGACAAAGATCCATTCAGCTCATCCTCTAGGTTGCCGACTTCCTTTTCCAGGTTTCGAAGAGCTTCCTGGAATAACACATGAGTTGTCACTGCATTCTGTTGCATTGTGACCGCATCCTGTATTGTATGCAAAAGATTCTTTCCATGAATAAAGAAGCAAGGAATACTAGGAAATCAAACTACTGAATACTGAATTGAGTCCCTGGATATGATTGGCAGGTAAAGTGTGAGCCTGAATGGAATTTTACCGTGTGAAATTTTGCAATGAAGAGAAAGTTTCACAATGATCTTTGATATAAGCTAGGCAATTTTTTTTTTAACATTTACCTTTATATATATTACGGACATGTAAATTACAAACTACATTATGTTTCGATTTCAAATATTCTTGTAAACAATGGCGATTAGCAACAGCTTTGTAACAAGTGATGTGGCACATGCATAATAATATTTGTAATCACCATATATATAATGTAGTACATAATATATGGAATATTACCTTATCAACTAAAATCATGATATTGATGTGTCTGAGAAACAAAGAGCCTTTGTGCGATTCCACTGACAAATGCAGAGAGTAGAATCCAATTGTGAGTAACGTGTAAATTGCTTGAACCTTCAGTGTTATGAAGTTGACCAAACCCCTACTGCATAAAATATGGGAGTATATGATTTGAAAAATCACTCACATCCTTGTTGATGTGAAGTACAGAAAATATAAATTACTGGTAATAGGAAACCAAGCAACTCCATCCTGTCCAATACTTTTCGGGTATGGGGCCTGGTATGTAATGTGTACTTGTCCCAATTAACCTGATCATATATGATGACTGCTACAAGACATGTGCTGGAATGACCTTCTTACACAGATAGAGTTTAATTTAAGATTGCATAGGTCATGTATTGACTGGGCATGCCAACATTCAATCTGAGGTGACAAAACTCCTGTCAATGCTTTACTTTATTTCTAACTTGTTCAGAGAAGACAAACAGCCTCTTTAGGAATAGGCAGTGTTGTGCAAAACAGGGGCCCGGGGCATGGCCCCTGTGCCCCTCGGCTTTCATCGTCAGTATGGAGTAAAAACACTCAGTCTGGGTATTTCTTAAAGGGAAGGGCGACTCCCCCCAAATCACCTTTAGTTTAACGCATTCATTTAGCAGACTCCGCCCCTTTCCCCGAAAGCCAACTATTGCATACTAACAAGTGTGTCCATGAACTGTGAAAATGGGCACGGATGACAATATAGAGAGCAAAGATGATGGGGATGGATGATGAAGGGATGGGTGATGAAGAGGAGGAACTATAATGTGGGATGAATAATGATGAGGGACAGATGATGATGGGATGATGACTGGGAGGGATTATGTGGGACAGATAACAATGATGGGGATGGATGATGATGAATAGACGGATGACAGGGATGGATGATGTTGGGGAGGTGATGATAACAAGCATTGGTGATGATTTTGGAAATGGATGATGATGGGAGGGATGATCAAGGGGGATGGATAATGCATGGGAGGTATTGTAATGTGGGACAGATAATAATGATGTGGGACAGATGATGAAGAGATGATGATCAGGATGGATGATGTTGGGGAGGGATAGTGATAGAGACTGATAATGATGGAGGACGGATGGTGATGGAGGAATGATCATGGGGACAGATGATTATGGGAAGGGCTGAAAACAGGGTACGGATGATGATGGAGGAGGGATGGCAATGGGAGAAGGAAGATGGGAAGGCAGATGAAGGGGACGGATGTTGATGGGGAGGTATGATGGGGAAGAATAATGATGAGGACGGATGATGATTGGAGATATTTGACATCTATTGGACTCTCCTAGGAGATGTGACATCTATTTGACTCTCCTAGGAGATATGTGACATCTATTTGACTCTCCTGGGCGATATTGGAAAATAGCGTAACCAGGCATCGGTTGATAAATATTTGTGGGGACGTGGCCCTTACCTTTAACATTAAGAAGGCATAGAATCTTGTCATGCCCCTACCTAAATCTGTCAGGGGAAGCTAGAACTTCCCCTTTACACACACCTTTGAAATCAAGAGCATGTCACTAGGAATAGGTACATTTGACTGATAAACACTATTAAGATTACATGTAGCATACAAATATAGTCTTCAGACAAGATGAAAAGCAGTATAACCCACCTGTGCAAGATCTGCAGTAGCTTCATACTGAGACAGCAGTTTATCCCAGGTATCTTGCAGGTTAGATAGGTCAGGGTTTTCCTTCAGGAGGTGAGAGACTGCTTCCTTCAGCATGTCCAACTTCTCATTGGGAGAAGATGTCAAGTCCGCTTGTATGTTCTTCAAACAAAAAATTATAACATGATATAGTAACCCAGATAATAATTCAGAATGTTCAACATCATCCTTCAAAATGAAATTTGACTGTCTTTGAAGTCTTTTTTCTTCTTCTTCTTTTTCAAAACAAGGCAAGTAATGGTTTGCTTGAATATAGTCTCTTTAAATGTGGAAACATGCCAGAAAGACGTTTGGCTGCAGGGGAGCTTTTGGCCGATTGCTATAACCATCTGGCTAGTCTGGTACCATTTGCAGATGATTAAAAGATTCCCCATTAAATGTAAATCATCATTTTGGGAACCAGCTCCATGAAAGATTATTCTTGATTATTTTTTTTTGGGGGGGGAGGGGGTAGAAGCTGTGGGGTATGTCAATTGGTGTCAGAATAATAGCAAGATATTCTTAACTGTTCATGAAACAGCAGACAATATGATCTAATACAAGTTGTATTTTATCTTCCCTGTCTACATGGGAGGAGTGACTGTTGGAGGAAGGATGGGATAAATAATGGAGATTGAGGGGGCGGGGTTGAATGTGTCTCAAAGTAACAGGGTCTTTCTTTAGATACTTAAGTCAATAACAGTGAAAGTACATGGAACAAAAACTATGTGCCTTTTTCTTTCTCTGTCCTCTGTCAGAGTTACTAAACTATTTTAAGCGATGCAACCTCACCTTGCATTTTTCAAGTTGAGCCTTCTTCTCTGGTAGTCCAGATTCCAATTCTTTTGCAGTAACCAGATTCCTTTGAATTTCATCAAATCTTTTGTCGAGAGAATTAGCTTCCGATTCAAACTGATCAATTTCTCTCAGTTTAGCTTCCACTTTGTCTTTGGATGAGACAATATCTTCCATCAGTTTTCTGAGATCAATTTTCATCCTGTCCAACTCAGAGACGACTGCCTCTTTACCGGTATCCGTTAGGTATGTCATCAACTTGGTAGCATTGGTTTCAGTTACTTCTATCAAATGTTCACCGTGGTAGTGACATGAATGTAGATTCTGCAAACCCATAATAGAATAAAGTTCTTACAAAATTACTTCAAAAAACCTGTGACTCAACAGTCCTTCCAAATGTGTCCTTCAGTCCTTCCAAATAAAGTGCCTTTTACAGGAATTATCAGAGAAAAAAAGGTAAGTGATGATGTGGTGGGATTACATATGCTACTGTGTTAAGATGTGGTTAAATTAATTTACTTGCAAACTTTTGCAAAGAAATGGCTTCACAGAAGTTCCTACAGCAGATAATTAAGCACCCTAGTCTAGGGAGATCAGCATTTCATTTTGTCAACAGAGGTTCGTGGATAGGTGTGAGTTGGTTGATGTATTATACATTTAGTACCACACACCGTCAAGACAATTGCACTGATGACCACCCAGCATGTCAACATTTTGGACGAATAATATCATCCTTGGAGGTTGTCCTGCAGACGGCTATAGTTGTCAACATCAAATTCAGATTGCAATGTAACTTTAATGCACCCGAATAGGTAAAAATGATAGATTGGTATTGCCCTCCAATCACTTTGGAGATTATGAAATCAAACAAAACTAGTCGAAGGCCAATGATATCCCCCAAAGGGGAGTTTCACTGTCCCATAGCTGGTGTGACATTAACCAAACCTACACTTCTCTCCTCCTGTGTACATATTGGTCGTTCTTTGTTATTTGCTGCATTTTATTCGGACAACCAAATTTGTTTGGACAACCAAAAAGTAAGACCTGGCTGTCAGAGGGACGATTAGAAAGAAAAAAAAAACATTAAAACTTTGCCCTGAAATGTGACAGGTTTAAAAATAAAGTGTTGATGTCTGTTGTTCTCTCTCTGACATCTACTGTAATAAACTAGCAAACAAAAGCTTCTGCTCACATATGTTTTGCATTGATAGGCTGAATCAAAAATTTTACTTTCCATTTCTATTTTTAAAATTGCACAATCATTTCTTTCTTTACAGGGGTGGCGTGGGGTGGAAAAGGGGAGCAGGGAATTGAGGGAGGGGAAGATTTAAAATCACAATGACTGAGAAAGATTTAATTAAGTACATGTGCATTCGTAACGATGTGTTGTTCCTTCACATAGATGGCATACACGAAAGTCCGGGCAATCAAACAATTGGCAAAACACTACCATGGGAAATGGAAGTCAAAATGGAACAAAATAATACCCAAAGTATGAAACAGACATCCTCATCTTCAACATGGCTGGTATTAACGAACGATCACTTAAAACAAATAAGCCATAACAATTGACTGAACTGTCCTTGACTGATGGTACAAAGTTCTTCTGAAGGTTAACAATTTTGCTCTCTCAATCTCACCTTAAAATTTCACTTCTCATTAAAAACCATTATTTTGCTTCAAATATGAACAGATTTGCAAAAAAACAGGATCCCTATAGCTATTACTTACAGATGAACAGCTAACAATGAAGGATCCTCAGTCTTGTGACAATCATTAAACAATCGTGATGGTATTTACTCTACTTTCTATTTGCTTCTACTTGACCCAAATTCAGCATTTTATCTATTATAACTATTTATCAGGTGACTCATTGCCCTGGATGCTCACAGCACCACCGATATTGGGTGACCTTCCTTCTTCCCCCCCCCCCCCCTGGCACTATCGAAGGATAAGTTCCTGCATCTTTTCCCTGACATCAATCTATCCAAATAATCCTATACCAAACAGAGAAAATATTTCCGGAATAAACAATGTCATACGTCAAACCATATAGAAACAGTTCCCTGCATGAATAGTAGATTCAGGTAATTCAACTGTGAAACAGGAAGTAATTGCTAAGGATCCTAAAAAGAAAGATTGAACAAAGTAGTCAGTCCATGAAGCTATCACAGACAGGTTGAAATTGACAACCGGAAGAACTAGAGAGAAAATGAGAGTGGAAATCTGAAAATGTTTGTGAGGTTTGCGGTCACCTTCAAGGATCTCTTTTCCAGATTGGTTGACTTTCTCTTCCATTCCTCTGGAAAGAATGGTTGCATTTCATTTTTAAAATTATAGTCCCACCCCCACTCCCTCCCTCCCTCCCAGGACATTTCAACCCTTCGAACAACTTCTCTAGATGAAAGCAGACAGTACATGTATAGAATTTAGAGAACAAAGCAGAGAAAAACTTTACAGGTTTTTTTTTGTTTTTTCTGCAGCCAGGGTTGATTTCAAGAATAGAAAAAAATATTCACACATTTGATTTTCTGAAATGTGACAAAATATTACTATGCTTAAAGGTTTGTTACAAACTAGATGGAGAGTTGACAACAAACCTGAAGTTTATCCATTTTAGCTGCAAGAGTTCCTTTATCACCACTCAATTCAGAGTTCTCATTGATGGAAGATTTGATTTCTTCCGACCAAGACCAGAAATCTTCTTTGGCTATTTTGTAAAGGTTGGCATCAGACACACCTCTCTCTACATGATCATGCTCCTCCTAAATGGAGATTATGAAAAAAAAAAGTATGTAAGGTACAAAACAGGCCAAAGGTCTGTTTCTTAAGGGTGAACACAAGTTAAGGCCTGTTCCTTAGGGTGAACACAATCTAAGGTATGTTCCTTACAGTGAACTCAATTATAAGGTCTGTTCCTCCGGATGAACACAACTTAAGGCAATCATTATGCCAAAATTTTAGAGCTTAAGGCTTATGGCAAACTTAAATGGAAAATGATACATGTTCTCAAACATAGAGCAAAATGAAATTCCCCTTTAAATATTACTAACCCAAAATTCTTCTCTGGCTTAAATGCCAAATTTTGTATTTTATTTTCAAAAGAGTTTTAAGCACTGTAAAGAAACACATAATTATTCACTTTTCAAATGGATAACGGATCATTGCCCAGATTGAAAGGCTGAAACACACAAATTTATCAATTGACCACACACCAAACACTTTTCAAAGGAGACTACTTCGTAATATTCTCAACATTAGATGGACCAATAACAATTGGTTATCAAACGATGAGCTCTACAATGAAACCAACCAAACACCTTGGTCATCCATAGTCACACATAGAAGATTGAGATTTTTCGGTCATGTAGCAAGACTCCAGGAGGACGCTCCAGCAAAGGTTGCTTTAATAGAAGCATTGAGACATACTGCTAAACCAGTAGGAAGGCCTGTGACTACCTTGCTTGGAAAAATAAAGTCGCAATTTAAGGAAGTTAACATTAACAATTTCGAGGAAGCAAT
>JAIPMN010020952.1:0-11278 GCA_020650975.1 Apostichopus californicus | reverse complement strand
CTACGTATTTATATATATAAATATATATATATATAGTTATATATAGTTATATGTAGTTATATATAGTTATATATATATTGATTTATTATAAAGTGATGGGCAAAATGTAAACATCTATATCTTCTACCTTATATACATATTCCAAAATAGACACATATATAGTACATCTATGAATGATAAAACGAGGTCTAGTATACATATATGAGATCAATATCAATCCAAATAAATCATTATAAGAATATACTTACAATTAAAATTGATTTTGAAGAAACAGGAGGTGTAGGCTTTTTTCCAAAAATCAAGGTGATATTTGTTTTACATGTAATAAAAGAACGCAGTGCTGTCGCAAATAGATACTTTAAATTTCGCAAATAAGAACATTTTCTATTTAGTATTTACGAGCGAAAATTTTGATAACAGGGTGTCACTTTTCAACAAAGTTACGAAGGCCTGGCCACACTGTGCAAATATATCAGTATAAAGCACGTCATAACCACAAGCAACCTATATTTGCAGAAACGAGATTTATTTGTCTTCAAAAAATGCGGGTAACTTTGTTTAGTACAAAGGAGAATCATATAGCATAAACAAAGGACAAAACTACAATACGAGAACAAAACAAAAAAACAAAGGTCTTGGAACATGACAGAATTGGCAGACAAGAAAAGATAGTGTCATCGTTGTAGGTGATAATATATAATAAAAATAATAATAAATAATATTTCATTACTTTATACTGAGCATGCAAGGGGCAGTGACCGTAACGATTTGTATTGATGTGTTGTCTTTCTGCTTGAGCAGGCAGTTAATACCAGAAATGTTGTAGTCGAAAATATGTCGAAATGTCACTTTCAACACATCTTGCAGAAGTGGCAAACAATTACTAAGGTTAGAAAAATAATGTAATCATTTAGTCATCATTTTATCTATGTACACAGGTTCTATATAACCAAAAAAACGTTGAATTGCACTAAACTAAAAAATACTTGATACTTGAGCTTGTAATATTGGTAATTGACTGTATGCTTCAACCGTTAACGGTAAATTCTTTTTCTGTCCTCATTATTACCATCATACTTTATCTTTCTCAAACTTTCATTTTTGCCTTATTTTATACGCATCTTCCTACGTAAATCTTTGTTCTCTTATTTCTATGATTTGTTAGTAATTAATACAGGATGTAACAGTAAAGTAATCTCAATATGGTTAATTCTAGAACTAGGAATGATAACTTAGAGTACAATAAACTCAATAAATGACATCAACTTTGTTCATAATATCTCCTTTTTTTTGTAGTGTGTCGTATTATGATATTATTGTCCATACATTTATCCATTTATCCTCTATTATCCATACATTGACGATGACAAACTGTTTAACATTGTTAGAAATTAGACTGATTTCAACATTAGCTCTTTCCTTGGCAACAAAAATTTATACATTCATCATTCAAACTTATTTGTAACTGAGACAGTGGTTCACAGCTAGGGAATTTCGTTGCCATAGAAACTATCTGCCAAATAAATGTTGTCATTGTGTTTATTGTTGGCATGGTCCCTCCAATGACAAACGAAATAATTTGCATAAACATTGTATATATTATGAGAAAAGTCAATTATGTTATAGGCTTAACCTTTGGTTTCATTAGGAAAATATATGGCATCGTATATTTGACCTATACTGACACGGCAAATGTATTAGGGAAGAAGATCAAATAGGTTAAAAGCGTCACAACGTTATTAGTCACATAGTGATTTGGAGGCATAACAAACTAATGTGATTCAGTGACATACTGATATAGAAGTGTAATATAGCAATATCGATCGTGTTATATGCTGACGTCAAGATGTCATGTTCGGATTTTTGTTTTTCTGTGACATTAAGTTTGGATAAAACTTTCTCAACTTATGAAACGAACAGAACATCATCCGTCAATACAGATATATAGAGATTGAAACCGAAAACCAAACGTCAGGTGTGTTATCCAGGTAGACTTAATCGGTGCGTTACTAACAACTCACTGATTAAACCTACTGATATTATTCTTGACATGCGGATCTCGAATTGTGACGATATTAATTCTAATAACATATTGATGTATACATCGATAAACTTTCTGATTTGTTTATCTTTCTGACATACTGGTGTTTTGTTCATGTTGTGAAGCAGATGGCGTTCCATTACATGATGAACACAAGAAAAACAGGTTGTTAATCACAGGTGGTGGACAGTGAAGTGAAACTAAAAAATAAATAAATGAAAGGAAGAAATGGGGTAACTAAACGTCTATTTACTATAGTATGGGATGCGATTACTATCAGCAGGCCCTGAACGCATGAGATGAACGTGTATATACTAGTGGGGGAATTATACCGGTACCTAATATTATGATTTACAACTGTTTACTCGTGTCATTTATTATCGGTATACTGTGGTACAAACAATTGCTTGTTGTTATTGTCTACTTTGTACTGAGTGAAATTTGATGGATTGATAACACTTCAATTATAATACAACCATTCCTACCAAACCCATATACCATGACGATGTGACGGTATTATAACATATATATCATAAAGGTTCTAATTGAAATGAAACTAGTTTGCTGAAGATAAGCGCCTACTTTTGCTGGTACAAAGCATTGATTTGGCAAGGTTGGTAGTGCCAGTAGTGTAGTATTAGAAGCTTACGACAGACTTCAATCGCAAAGGCAAATGAAAGTATGATATGGAATATCATTATGCTCCATGTATAGCTTTCGAATTCATGTTGTCATTTCGGCGTTTTTTTTTTCTGCCTGCCAGTCCTGAATCTGATTGGTTAGATCCTTGTCTGTCGCTGTCCAATCCATCACACGTTCATAGTTTATTGCAACACGTTGTGTTTTCGATGAGCAGGCACAATAGTCTATAAAACAAAACAGGGAGCTATACTTAAAGCGCAATTACATGAACGTTGGATCAATTTCTGTCTTGTTCAGTGTAGGAGGAGGTAGATCACTGAACGATCAGCTGCTCATCGACTTACAAACATACTGGGATCCTGCGGCAGAAAACTTGGAGTAGAAGTACGAATCAAGAAGTACAAAGGTAAATATATCCCCATTGTCAAACTGAATTTATGTTTGAACGATGCATTCGTAACCTATATATGTTCGATGAAAGAATAGAGGCTGAAAGAATAGTGCAATATATTTCAAACATCAGTAGAACCAACTTGAGCAGAGTCAAGGGCGTAGGAACCGGGGGGGCTGGGGGCGCCAGCCCCCCAGTGAAAAATATGGGGGGCGGAAGTATCATTCCGCCCCCCCCGCTTCGCAAGTCAGAAAACCCCTTTTTCATTTCCAAATGAGAAAAAAATCTCATTTGGAGCACCAAACTGCATCTAAGTCCAGGTGAAAATGCAAAATTATTTACAAAATGGAGTGGGTGTTGAAGTGTGCTATATTGCACCAAATTGCATCTGAGGCCACCTGGAAATGCAAAAAAAATTCCCCCAGGCCGGCCATCAGTCTTCAGCCCCCCCCCCACTCAAAAGTACCTTTCTACGCCACTGAGCAGAGTTATGTCAACCTGCATTATTTGACATGGGAATTCAATTGGTCTTGTCCTAGCATGTTCAGTCTTCGAATAGGCCCATCGAAATCCATTGATCCAGGTTCATTTGAGCAATAACATGAAAGCGACTATATATGCGTAGATTCCAAAAATATTTACAACAATATTTTGGTCACTTTTGCTTTTCAGGGTTAATAGAATGACTTCAGATACGAGAAGAGTTGGTCTTGCCATCTTTGGTGTTGGACGAATGGGCAAGGTTCATCTTGGAAGCATCCTTAGAATGACCACGGCCCATCTCAAATACATTGTAGAAGATGATCTCCAACTTGGGCAAGAAATTGCCAGGAAGAACTTGGTTAATGATGAAGTCAAGGTGATAAGGTCACAAGATGATGATCAAGTTTTTCAGGACGCAAGGTAAGCGCAATAAAACAATGTATAGCACATCATATAGGGCTGGGATCTCGGGGTAACATCCTGTGCCAAAAATATCGCGATTTAGAGAAAGGATTATTCGTTTTACTTAATGTTTAAAAGCTTAAATACATAGAATAAAATCCGAACCTAAGAAATCCTCCGATTCATTCCGTGCCCAATGCGATATATTCCCTAGTGGCTTTAATATACATTGTTACGTAGTCAGATACAAAATTGTAGTTTGTTCTTAACGTTTTGTTGGCAACGTCGGAGAGGGAAAGGAATCGGTATAGACGAGAAATTAGACGAAAGGGCAGTTAAATGGAGAATTAAATATAACAGAACTTTCCTTGCAGTTACATAAAAAAATATACAAGAACACAACGTACCGGTACTTACAAACTTAGGGCTTAGGCTAAGCGTGAAGTTACCTCCCTTTAGTATAGGGTCCAGTGGTGTAGGAGTTGTTCCGGCCGCTAGTCATGAAACGGGATGGTGACTGGTGCTGTTGAGCCGTTTTCCACAGGTAAAGAGGTATGAAAGTTCAGGTAAGCGGATTAAGGACTTCCTCCTGAATTACGATAGAGATGCCGGTGCTGGGCAGAGTTACCGGAAACGGTATAGAGTTGTGGCAATATAAAAATTCAGGCAGGTTCACAGTGTTAAGGCACAAAGGAATGTGTGAGACAGCAGCAGCCGGGAATCAAAGAGGCTGCATCACGGGGAAGAGAACCAGAGCCACGTGGAACTGTCCGTTATATATAGGGATGACTTGTGCTCAGCCGACCGTAACCGCACCTTGGTAATCAGTCCCGATGCAAGGGGACTGGGGTTGAGAGCGGATCCGTCGTTCGGTAGTTTGGTTTTCGTGCCCAGGTTCTATCCTGGGCGACTTTTTTTTTTAAAAAGTATCAGCATGGGGTAGCTTGACAATTTGAAGGAATCTAGACCTGCCACAAACTTACCATGGTAAGCCGGTAACACAGACAAAAGGAATTTGACTCTTTTCATAACAACATCTTGTCACTCACGGGGTACTAATGATATTTTACGGGCACGTGAGACAGGGGCGTCGAGAGTCAGTTCGTGCCCCGTTGATAATTATGTCCCCGTGTCCATTTTTAGGGTTTCATGTTGCCTTAAGCATATTACGAGTATAATTATAATTTTTTCACGGTTCCCCTTATTGACCCGGGCTATAGTATCCCCATCCGAGCAGACCTCTGGTCAGGCCTGCATGTGACTGAAGGGCTCATATTGTCTGGAAAGACATAAAATGCATGTAATTTGTAAAACTATTTGCAAAACATGTAAAATGCATGTAAATTCCGTTGCGTATTTATACCAACATAGTAATCAACTGTACATTTTTTTTAAATTTCATTTTCTTTGGCAGCGTTGAAGGGATCATTATTTGCACCCCTACATATTTACATGAAGGCCTTATACGACGGGGGCTTAAATCAGGTAAGTAGCTTGAAAATAATTGGTGAAAGGTAGTATCTTAAATCAAACTGATCAGCCACCAAAATCTCCCAACTGACTGACGACTTTTTGATTGAAGATATGCGATAGCTTCTATACAATTTATGCTTGGTCTCCAACCTGGTTGCTTACTGCAAACATTAAATTACGTTATAGAAAAAAACCTATTTGAGTTTTTTTCTTTCTTTTTCTTGTATCGATATCCAGTATTTATAAGCCTAAGAACAATTATGGGAAAGTGAAATGTTAAGTCATTTGAATCAATATTGTTTTGGTTTAATATTTACCAGCCAAAGCAGTCTTCTGTGAGAAGCCGTTAGCTGGTAGCACTGAAATTATCGAAGCCTGTTACAATGATGCTGAAAAGTACGATAAGCCTCTTCTGTGTGCTTTCAACAGGTAAGCTGATGTTATGATGTTATTTGGTATGAAAGATATGAACCTTTCTGCGTAATGTTGTAAAGCCAGTTATCCTATAGTAATCATAGTCTTTGAAAATTCAGTTTTATACTTTATCCTTATTTAGCTTACTGCGAGCAAACCGATATGCCCTGGTTTACATGTACCAAAAAATAAAATAAAAATCAGGTCAGTTTAAGGCCATGATTTGATGAAAGCTTAGTGAGACTTGATAGGGTAACATTCAATGGAGATGAATAGCAGTATTGTACAGAGCCTAACACAATGAACGTTATTACCAAAGATTAGCAAATTCCTGCGCGCAAATACAAATCTCTCCTCAGGAAACAAAGTTCGCCAGAAAACTGCAAATTATCGATTCTTTTTCTCAATCAGACGATTTGACCCAGGCCTGTGCTTGATGAAACAGCGTTTGGTTCAAGGTGAAGTAGGTGAAGTTCAGTGCATCAAAAGATGTAATCGCGATAATCCACCACCTACCCCGGAGTTTCTGAAGATGTCAGGTAATGTTTGACAATATTTTTAACGAGTACAGTCATTCAGGTGAAAATAAATTGATCTATTGTAAGACATATACTTCAAACCATTTGCCTAAAGAATTATTTCCATAAATCGCTCTCAGCACTGGACCTGTACCTCTTGCTGTATTTACCACAACCGTGTTAGTAAAGCAGTAGTCTTCTTTTCACCAATTTTCTTATCGAATTGCTTCATTTCCTTATTCTTCTAGATTGAGTGTTCCAAGAACCTTATTATATATGACAAAAGAATATCTTACTTACATTGAATGTTAGCATTCAATGACATCATCCGATAAGTTAAAGTTGAAGGTTTACAGTCTTGGCCAAAGTCCTCTCACACGACTTTACAACTTAACCCTGGTCATTGGTAACTTGTCACACCCACACATCAAATAGTGCACAATTCATTCAATCTATCTTGGGGCACGACAGTGCATCCCCCGGGGACTTCCCATTGGGTGCAGCCACAAACCGGCACACGCAACTATATTTACAAGTTACCTCGCAAAGTCCCCACTTATACACCTGGGAGAAGAGAGGCAATGGAGATAAAGTGCCTTGCCCAGGGACACAGCGCAATGATCTGGCCAGGAATCGAACCTGCAATCCTTAGATTACAAGTCCACTGCCTTAAACACTTGACCACACGCCCCCTCCGATAAGGAATATTCTGACGTGAGCTTTGGTCCGCTCTTTACACTCAGGAGGAATCTTCCACGACCACGGTATCCACGATATAGATGTCGTTTGTTGGACCATCGGGGAATACCCGGTATCAGTATTCACCCAAGCTCACGCCTTCCGCAAGGAAATAGCGGACTGCGATGACGTAGATCAAGTTATTATTGTGATGAAGTTTCCAAGTGGCTGCATCGCCAGTATAGATCTTAGCAGACATGCAGTGTACGGCTATGATCAGCGAATGGAGGTAAGGTTTATTCACTTATAGTAGTTGGTTCTTTTCAACCCCAATCAGGAGAAATCTTGTCTACTGTATGTCATAATTCCCCCACATTTTCATTCCATTTCATTTGCAAAACGTCGAGGTTAACGCTTAATTTCCTTCTTTCTGACGTGATTGTGGTAAAATGCTAAATTAACATACAACATTATCAGGACGAAATATTTCCTGCACGATTAAGTGTAAAGTAAGGTAATAGCCATTCGACGTTAGCAAAATGTAACTGTTAGTAGCTTAAAAAAAGAAAGAAATATGTTCATTAAATCACTTACAGGCAAGTACTTGAAACAGAAAATGGGTTGTGCTTTAACCATTTAAAATTTCTGCTGTTATTGTCTTAATTTATTTCTTGTTATGCATGGTTATTACATCATATCAAATTTCACCGTACTGCCATTACATAGAGGTAACTTGTTTATTTATTTATAGATTTTTGGCTCCAAGGGTATGCTTGAACAGCAAAACAAGGCTCCTACATCCATTGTCTATCACAATGAATCAGGTGCTTGCAAGAACCCAATAGAAGCATCTTTCTTCCAAAGATACAGGGAAGCATATGAATTGGAGCTTCAACACTTTATCAATGTCGTATTAGGTAAGTAATGTATAATATACGATTGCTCTTGCGATTATCTCTGCTTAAGTGTAGCTAAATCAATAATCAGTTTGCATGCTACTTCAGATAATAGACATAAATTAAAAAATGAAATAAATATAGAATAAAATTAAAGTCGCACCTTTTATGCAATTGTACGTAACATTAATCTTCTCGTGTAAAACGTGAAAAAGATTAGAAACTGGCTTTCTAATTGCCACATTGTACGAAAACATAAAATATTGACTTATCACTTAACTTACTGTATATTAAAGCGAAAGTGAACAATTTTGCATTCACATTGTTTACTTCGTTTGATCTTAGATATCGAGAAAGAGAGTATGATTGTCACATTGTACAAGGAAAAAATATTAACTTATCACTTAACTTATACTGTATTAAAAGCGAAAGTGAACAATTTTGCATTTACACTGTTTACTTCGTTTGAACTTAGGTATCGAGAAAGACATTCTCATTGTCACATTGTACAAGGAAAAAATATATCACTTAATTTACTGTATAAAAAGCGACAGTGAACATTTTTCATTCACACTGTTTACTTCGTTTGATCTTAGGTATCGAGAAAGAGATTCTCATTGTCACATTGTACAAAGAAAAAATATATCACTTAATATACTGTATAAAAAGCGACAGTGAACAATTTTCATTCACACTGTTTACTTCGTTTGATCTTAGGTATCGAGAAAGAGATTCTCATTGTCACATTGTACAAGGAAAAAATATATCACTTAACTTACTGTATAAAAAGCGACAGTGAACAATTTTGCATTCACATTGTTTACTTCGTTTGATCTTAGGTATCGAGAAAGAGATTCTCATTGTCACATTGTACAAGGAAAAAATATATCACTTAATTTACTGTATAAAAAGCGACAGTGAACAATTTTGCATTCACATTGTTTACTTCGTTTGATCTTAGGTATCGAGAAAGAGAGTATGATTGTCACATTGTACGAATGCATGAAATATTTGACTTATTACGTAACTTACTGTATAAAAAGCGACAGTGAACAATTTTTCATTCACACTGTTTACTTCGTTTGATCTTAGGTATCGAGAAAGAGATTCTCGTAAAGAAAGAAGAAGTCATCCAAGTATGTCAGATCACTTCTGCGTGTGAGGAATCCTACCGAACAGGCAAACCAATTTTCATGAGTTCTTTCCAAACTGGTGCTATATAGCTTGAATAGTATGTTTATATCGCTAACTTTGTGAAGTTTTTCTAAGAATTGACTTTCCCGGATTTTTTACTGTACAACACTAACGTCATTCCCAGTATATAACCTCGCCATACAACATATTTCTTTCGCACACTTAAGATTACTGTAGATTTATCTGGACTAGTTAGTAGTTCTTGAATAGCTTCTCACTATCTTACATAGAATAGAGTGGCTGTTGCTGGTATCAATGAGTCAGCGTCATTAACAGGTGGCATTTCCGTGTTTTATAAAATATTAACTTTCATTATCATATATGCGATAGACAAAGACATTTAAATCCTTCAATATATCTTCCTCAGCTTTAGGACTTTTTAGGACGGTTGGAATGTATACTTAGTTGTCAATACTATTTGTAATTAGAATTTGAACAATATGCCAAAAACTTGTGTCTAAATATTACTTTTATAGTCTGTTGATAAATGTTTAAATATTGTAAAAAAATATTTGAAATCAATGACCAGGATAAAATCTTAACTGTTGCTAGGAAGCATTCGGAAAATATCACAACAATTGAAAATTCTTATCTGCGATATAATAAATGCTATGACGATTTATTAACCACGAACCAAACCCGCATTTCGTTCATTAAGCTTAATTCGGCGAATATGAATGAAATCTTATCTGTTGCTAGGAAGCATTCGGAAAATATCACAACATTTGAATATTCTTATCTGCGACATAATAAATGCTATGACGATTTATTAACCACGAACCAAACCCACATTTCGTTCATTAAGCTTAATTCGGCGAATATGAATGAAATCTTATCTGTTGCTAGGAAGCATTCGGAAAATATCACAACATTTGAATATTCTTATCTGCGACATAATAAATGCTATGACGATTTATTAACCACGAACCAAACCCGCATTTCGTTCATTAAGCTTAATTCGGCGAATATGAATGAAATCTTATCTGTTGCTAGGAAGCATTCGGAAAATATCACATTTGAATATTCTTATCTGCGACATAATAAATGCTATGACGATTTATTAACCACGAACCAAACCCGCATTTCGTTCATTAAGCTTAATTCAGCGAAACAAGAGAATTCTTTCCATGATTTACATTAAATTGTTATGTGGCTATTGCTGGTATCAATGAGTCATTAACAAGAAATGATTGGGGGGGGGGGGTGGTTGAGGGAGGGAGGTTGGTGACAGTATATATTCTAGCTGATGTTCTGAAGAATTTATTTTGGTGCAGATCAAATTCAGGGTCAAATGAATGGCAAATCCCTAGGCAAACCTTGATAGACTCGGTAAAAGTGAATGCATGCAAACAGAATAAAAACAACTGTTCGCTTGATTTGTTTTTGAAGTCTGAGAAGATTATGTGCATGAATTATATATATTTTCGCCAGTGTAGCAGTGTAGCGGTTGATGGTTGTAGCAATATATTACCTTAACGGGTAATTTCTCGCTTTGACGTATATTCATTCTCTCTTCCGTATCCAATAATACGTTTCTAATGAATACCTCCCTTAATCCTTGGACACATCTTTACCAATTTAGATTTCCAGACATAGCAATGTGACACAAACTTTAACTGATATCTGCAGTCAATCTGAAAATTTTTATTGCTTATCGTGCAAAGTACTAGTCATTACGATAATTAACATCGCAAAAGTACGCTGATTGGTTTCTAATTATCGTCGAACGGCAGAGTACCTAGCTGGTAATAATTAATATGGACAGATTTTTACTATTGTTTGATTGTGTGAAGTTACGATAAAATACCTAAGAGACCAACCAATATATCACATTTTCAACTTATATAGCCTTTCCAGCGGCACCAAGGAAGATAACGCATTTTAACAAACAAACTAAGTAGATGATATCCAAGTGCGCTAAAGCCTAAAATCATATCGCTGTTTCCTTAATTATATCCTGAAATAAGGATGGAAATAACAAATGACATTAGTAACTATGTATGTTGACTTTGAGCAATGTTTATGTGGCTTTTCAACAAGCAATGAATGACATATGTGATGCATTATTAATAATTAATATCTCTCGAAATATTTTACAGACGAGAAATTAGGGAAGTCTAGAATGGTCGACAAAGCTCATATATAT
>JAIPMN010020950.1:0-22123 GCA_020650975.1 Apostichopus californicus | reverse complement strand
TATGCACTAATTAGTTGTTACAAGGTGACTCACAAGAGTTTTTGTATCTGAAAATCTTTCCCCAGCTTCCACGTGAGTGATAATATAAATCCAGTTTCCAAGTATGAAAAATGGCTGCGGTTTTACTGTACGACCTTGAGTTGGGTTCATGACATTTTCATTGATAACTTTAAATTACACTCCAAAGTTTATCAAGGAGGATGTACAGTACATATATTCTTCTAACAATCGTTTCAATCAAATTGTAAATAAATTACAAAATCTTTCAAAGAAATTAAAAAAGGTGATTAAAAATATACTAAGTTATGTAAGTTATTGTTTGACATTATCGTGGTGAAATTATGAAAATATATGAAATGGTTTTAATCCAAGTTTGTAAAAAAACTAATAAGAGGAAAGAAGGGAAAACAATTCTGAGAGTTCGTTAAATTACTCTCTCTTTTTCTCAGTTTGTCTTTTTCATTTAAAAAAAATGTGGTCAATTCAATTGAACACACATGCAACTTGAATGTTAGTAAATTAGTACAACAAACTTGAACAAAACCTTACAGTGTGAAAGTACAGACTCTGTGTTATAAATCACTCAATATTAAAGTATACAACCTCTGATTAGTTTAGTGCAAACTACATGCTATGACACTTAACCTGTACCTGTAGGATGACTTTAGGCACAAAAATTCATTTTGAGATGTTTGTCGACTTTTTAAAATCCACTGCTAATCAGTGCCCGTTATTTTCTTACACAACTTTTAATTTTTGGAGAAATGACCCATTAAACAGCCGAGGTCTGTCAATAAAAGTGACTGAACTGTATAGTCTAACTAACACGCAGCCCACTGCAGTAGGTCAGTTCCTCAGACCTGTAGGATGACTTTAGGCACAAAAATTAATTTGAGATGTTGTCGACCTTTGAAAATCCACTGCTAATCAGTGCATGTTATTTTCTTGCACAACACAACACAAGAAATGACCCATTAAACAGCCGAGGTCCATCAATAAAAGTGACTGAACTGTGTAGTCTAACTAACACAAACACACAGGCTATTTACAGTATAGGTTAGTTCTTCAGACACAATGCAAATTATACTCAATGGGAGAGACGTGAAGTCTTTTAATGCCTTCAAAATGACATGTTCACAATGTGTCAGAAATTTGCCAAGGAAAAATGGGTGTCGAATGTCGTCCAAATTTGCTCTGGAGTCTTTATGAAGTTAAAGAAGGTATTTTGGTTTTGAGTTAATCAGAAATAACATTTAGTAATCATCCAATTCAGCCTTAAAGGAACATTCCAAAGATGTAGCATATTTTAAAGGTGAACATCTTGAAAACCATCATAGAGATATAGAAACATTACCAACACTCAAATGTTTCATTTTTTTTGGAACTGTAAACATATCAAGAACATATCAATTATCATGCCAATTATTATCAATCAATTATTATCAATTATTTTTTTATTAAATCTATTTTTTTATTTTATTTTTTTTATGATTATTTTATTTTTTTATTTTTATTTTTATTTTATATATTTATTTTATTTTATTTTATATATTATATATTTATTTTTTATTATTATTTTATTATTATTATTATTTTTTATTTTTCTATTAATTCTATTTTTTTATTAATTTTTATTAATTCAATTATCAATTATCAATTATTATCAATCAATCAATTATTATCAATCAATCAAACATATCAACTATTATGCCTAAAAGTCATCCTTAGAAAAATGCACAACTGTGTGCTATTCAGGCAAAAAGAAGAAAACTTTTTTTGGAACACCTGTTGTAGACCCACATGGGAACGCTACCCTACTGTGGTATTAGAATATTGTCTTAATTGAGAACATTTTTCAATTAACAGCAATGTACAGAGCTAAAAACATTAATTTTTACATACAAAATTTTACTACAGTAAGCCTATCAAGAAAATAACAAATTTCAACCTATTTCATCCAAAATTCTCACAAAATTAATTTAAAAAAAAAAAAATTATTTATCTTTTTTCTTTTTTTTTAATAAGGTGCATTCTTTTTTGTGCAGGTGTAAGTCATGCCCCTGAAAACAAGAGTCAATGTTGTAACAGTCTTGGTGTCACCCTTCCAGACAGAATCAACCTAAACGTTCATTGACTACAATTCAATTAAGAACTATTCCATTTTAACAAAGAACTCATAACCTTACAATAGTATGTCAATGATGAAGTACTCTGTCTACATGTTAAGAAAAGAAAAGCAAAATTTGCTTTTCCCTTTTAACTTTTGATGGTCAAGATGATATAAATCACTCAGAAATAATTTTGCATTTAAACTGGGGATCGACACCAAGACTGTCAGAAATAAATAAAAAAATAAAAAAACCACAGCAATACCAAGGCAGGCTGGGAAGTGCACGGTCATAGCAATGTGAAGGGGAACAGGGGTGGGGGAGGGGGGAGGTAAAACTAACACCTTACCTACTACGCTAAGCTCATCTAATTCCTGAAATGATCCTGTGAAATGAGTTTAACTTAACAATATAACAATATAAAATAATGGGATGAACGGCAGCTAGTAGGAGACATTGAAATGTCTGCAATATGATTGGTCCATGTGAAATCTCTGCATTGATATTCAAATCCAGTATGTACTGTGATAGAATGGATTAGCGATACATTTCAGAAGTGATGATCTATAATCTACGGAAGAGTTAAAGAGCCACAGAAAATATTTCACATCTAAAACACTACCACTCCGATAGTATGGTTACATCCTAAAATCTCAATTTTCACTGCCGGACATGATAATAATAAATTCACAGTTTTCTTAGAAAGCCAACAATGAATTTTCCAATTGACAAAGAATGGATGGATGTTCTTAGAACAAAAAGAGTAGCATTCTTAGAATAAAAGAAAAGACATTCACATACAAATGGGTTGATTTCAAAATATAGGATTTTGGAAGAAACAAATTGTAGTTAATACTTTGGAGGGTGCAAAAAATTATTTCTGTGGCTCTTGTAGGCTCGTTTATACAGTATATGAGAGTTAATGAAAAGTGGATACTTCACCCATGGCTCATGATATATTGTGATGGTAAGCAATCTTATAATTATATCACTTCAAAACAATCATTATAATTAATACATGCATTACATAAATTATAATTCAAGATTCTGAGAAAATGAAACCATAGTTTTTCATATTTCACTTGATAAGCAAAATTATATCACTTATCTGACAGTGTTCATGTAAGGTTTATACTAGATATCCTGCCCCTGCCATTATACACCCCTACCCCTAATATTTCCCTGCCCTAACCATATCCTAAACCCTGTATCCATATCAATACCCCTATCCATAGCCCTATCACTACATCTACCGCTACTTATATCCACATCCCTATCCACACCTCTAACCCCTACACCTTAACCAATATCCCTGCCCATAGTCCTGTCCATACCCTCCCCCCCCCCACCTCCCAACTCCTTTCCATTCCCACTCCCCTCCCTTACTTTTGTCAACCACATCTCAATAAGTAAATTATCTATCCCAAATTTTTTTTTCCTCACTTTTTAATTATTAACGAGCGGCTCGAGCCAATTAATTTCTCCGTGTTTGACGATTTAACATTCGCTAACAAATTTCTCTTCCTGCCTGTAAAATTTATGATTAATTTTATTTGATATTCTCTGTTAAGTGTTTCACGAGTAAAACCTACAAAAGTCTCGGTCATTTGAAGACTATTTCGGACGCAGGAATGGAAATGACCAACGACTCGGATATTATGGAGAGATGTTATGTGAAGTTGATTGCAACCATCAGAGACCTAAGTGACTTTATTCCGTTCATCTTTGGGAGCAATAATACTACCCTGTTGTTCATGATCTTCCCATAAGGTGATAATGACACCACCATGCAGAGTGACCTAACGCCCTCCTCCATCAGACGGACCTACATGCAACCAACATGCTATCTTACCACGTTCACTTATTCTCCTCAGATGGTACTCCACCAACTCTGGGTTTAATCAAAGAAAAAGTTAAGTAGCTAGATTTGCAATTTTTTTTATTTTTTTATTTAATCTTTCTTTTCCTGTCTAAAATATATTATTAGACAAAAGTTGCTGTCTGTTCATTCATATATAGACAGAAACTGATAAACTGTCCCATTCCCACCCCTCGCTCCCCCTCCCCTGGCACCTCCTTCACTCCTCTCCAACATCAATGTCCACTTCTAAGGAGTTGGTTTATTCTGGTCTTCTCAGTTCAGGAAAAAACCTTGCTGAGTTTCCACTTTCATTAGCAAATTGGCTTTAATTAACATTGACAACTTTTTTTTTTTTTCCAATTGGAAGCTACTTCAGCACAATCATAGTGTTTGCAACATTACCTGAACTATGGGTGGATGATTGAGGTAACAAAACGGCCTTCCATGATCCTATTTTAGGCTCGTAAAAATAACATCATTGGTGAACTAGATGTGAACGCTTACATTAGCTGGCAACTTTCCTTGGTTTGCATTTATGGTTGCATCCACATTTAAACCAGTTTTTCCTAAATTGATTGTTAAGGTTAATTGCTAGCAAAGGTCATCTTCAGAAAAGCTACTGCCAGTATGCTCGAGGTTCAACGACGAGCATACATCCAGCCTAGACCATGTGTGGGTTACAAGCTTTGATCAAGCTTGCAACAACTTCGTTTGGAAAAGTTGACAGATACATCCAATATATATCGACACGATCTCTACAAAAACTTTGACAACACAACAACTGTGACAATGACTATGAAATTATTTGGTAGAAAGTAAAACCCCAGCGAGGTAAAGATTTTGCTGAAATTTGAAAATAGAGAATCGGAGGCTGATCGCTCACCTTTGTCGAGTCCGTCCATGTGAAACTGATTGCCCAGGTTATCTCCCTTCTTCCTCCTCCTGGTTCCAAACTTCATCATCCCTTTAATGCTGCGAAGAAGAGAAGGGAAGAGATGGATGGTTCAGAATCATAACTTGATGTACCTGTGGTGTGAGGGTATACTCAATCGCTTGACCATGTGATGTAAATTGTCAAGTGAATGCAAATAAAGTGAGTGAACTATCAGGTGAATGTTGTATTAAGAGAGTGAACTGTGACTTGAGTGTATACTCAATCGCACGACCACGAGATGATGAGTGGTGTAAATTCTCAAGTGAATGCAAATGAAGTGAGTGAACTATCAGGTGAATGAACGGATTGACCTGTTGTATCAATATCAAGAGAGTGAACTGTGATGTGAGTGTACACTCAATTGCATCATCACAAGATGATGAGTGACGTAAATTCTCAAGTGAATGCAAATAAAGTGAGTGAACTATCAGGTGAATGTTGTATTAAGAGAGTGAACTGTGACGTGAGTGTAAACTCAATTGCATAATCACGAGATGATGAGTGATGTAAATTCTCAAGTGAATGCAAATAAAGTGAGTGAACTATCAGGTGAATGTTATATTAAGAGAGTGAACTGTGACGTGAGTATATGCTCAATTGCATAACCACGAGATGATGAGTGATGTCAATTCTCAAGTGAATGCAAATGAAGTGAGTGAACTATCAGGTGAATGTTGTATTAAGAGAGTGAACTGTGGCGTGAGTGTATGCTCAATTGCATAACCACGAGATTATGAGTGATGTCATTTCTCAAGTGGATGCAAATAAAGTGAGTGAACTATCAGGTGAATGTTGTATCAAGAGAGTGAACTGTGACGTGAGTGTACATACTCAATCGCATGACCACGAGATGATGAGTGGTGTAAATTCTCAAGTGAATGCAAATAAAGTGAGTGAACTATCAGGTTAATGAAGTGAGTGACCTGTTGTATCAATATCAAGAGAGTGAACTGTGACGTGAGTGTATACTCAATTGCATAATCAGGAGATGATGAGTGATGTAAATTCTCAAGTGAATGCAAATAAAGTGAGTGAACTATCAGGTGAATGAAGTGAGTGACCTGTTGTATCAATATCAAGAGAGTGAACTGTGACGTGAGTGTATACTCAATTGCATAATCAGGAGATGATGAGTGATGTAAATTCTCAAGTGAATGCAAATAAGGTGAGTGAACTATCAGGTGAATGAAGTGAGTGACCTGTTGTATCAATATCAAGAGAGTAAACTGTTCAATGGATGCAAATTTGCATCTCTTGAAAAGCGACGGACAATTTCCAAGTGAGCGATTGAACGAAGTGAGTGACCGATCGATCCAAAACAAAGTTAACTGTCTAGTGAATGAAACTTCAAGAGTACACCCATCAACTGATGAGTCATGTGAATTTTCAAGTGAATGAAACTCAAGTGAGTGAACTATCAGGTGAACAAACTGAAGTCTATCAATAATAACAAAGTGAACCATCAAGTGAATGTGCAATCAAGTGTACAACCATAAATCGATGAGTGATGTGAATTTTCAAGTTCACGAATGAAAAGGAGATGAGTGAACTATCAGGTGAATCAACTGAACAGACTATCAATAATAACAAAGTGAACCCCCAAGTGAATGAACATTCAAGTGCCCACAACCATGGAGTGATGTCAAATTTTGCAAGTGAGTGAATATAATATGCAGCCATTTATTAATGAATTAAGTATATAACACAAATTCAAATTCAGTGAAGGCAATTTAAGAATGGGCCAAGGTTTGCAGCTTCAATGTAGAAACTATTTGAGACACATATCACAAAAAAAATATTGCGAGATATGGACCCATCTTAAATATATATGTCAACATATGTCGTATGAAGGTACCATATATACCGTACAATACATACATACAACACGTACATATAGTAGCACAGCGATATTTGCTATACTTTAAAGGTAGTCTGTATAGGCCCCAAATTATAGCATGCTATAATTGCTAGAAGTTTTCAAAAAGTACTTTCCTGGAGGTCTTTACTCTCCAAGTTGTTCTCATACATGCTAAAATGAACACACAAGATGTTTTGAATGTCCCAGTGAGGTCAATTTCCTCCAGGGTGATTACAAAATTAGTTTCAGAATTTTGACCAAAGGTGACCATATTTGAAAATCTGGCATATTTGGGGCCAATACAGCATACCTTTAAGACACACGAACACATACCGTACAGTGACACAACTATAGAACACATAGACCTGAAACAAACCCCATGCATGGCCAGCAATATATGGCTTTGTGTGTTACAAGCATTCAAAGAAAGGCTATACAGTTTGTGCTATGAACCCATTCATCATGATAATTTACTGTACGTACTGCCACATGTACAGTCAGTAAAGAATTATCCCAACTGTTGTAACTACCGTAACATATACAATAACATCAAACAGCCCAAGCAAATCTAGATCGAGTCAATCTAATGCATGCAAACAGTAAAATAACAAAACAACCATTCTATTATTTTTTGCTGGTATGTATGTACATATGTATTTTAGATCCTCCTGCAAGCAGGAACTCGAGAAGCCGGCTGATCACAGCTTATCAAAGCCGCAAGCTGACCGAAGTCAGTCTCTTGGTATTTTCGAAAATACAAATTTCTATCAAATAATTCCTGAGCACTGCAATCTAGTATCTGCAATCACTGCAATCTAGGATATATTTAGCAGTTGCAAATGCCGCATGGAAGTTGGGCATCCCTTACTCAGTGCTCAGCTACCACCAATCATGTGAGTTTCAACTCAAGTAAAACGACACAAATCTTGACAACAAGTTCAGTCAATAGTGTCATGCAACGTGCAAAGAAACATATTCATCATTCTAAGGGTCATAGCAACCTTGATCTGCGAGAATTGCTTGCCGTCGAATTTTGAGGCGAGACCGTCAAGCTTTGACGAGAATAATTGCTCCACCTACGGTAGAAGAACGAAATATTTACTCCGACGGAAGACACTTTATCTTGGAAGCAAATTGTGAAGAATGCAAAAATTGGTCAAAAATAAAAAATAAAAATATATCAAGCTTAAATCATTCCCTGCATATTAGTAAGAGGAGGTGGAAATATTTTTTTGATATTTTTACTCCCATTTCGTACCGCTCGCACGATTTTCCAAACTACAGATAGTAGTAATGATTTCTCTGACTCAGAATAGCGTCGGTGTTATTGGACGGGAAAAATTGGTAAAAAGGAGGGTTTCCACGAAAGGGCTTAAAAGGAGGGATTTGGTGGCAACTTCAAATCACTCCCCCCATTTTGTAAATGATAAAGGCCGGCCCCTTTGACCACACCCTCTTATACCATTGTAATAATGACTACAGGAATGATCTTTACTGTACCAACTTCCTCTGCAGGTGCAGACTTAACTTTTTCTCTGATAATAGAACCATCGATATCTTACCCTACCACCTTCTGTAATAATGAAACTTTTTACCTTCTTCGGCATTTGACATGTTGTTTTACTTTATTTTTAAACCATTCACGTCTTTGTGAGAGACAGAGGAGGTAAAGGAAGCCACCGGTATCTGAAACACAGACATCTGACCCCTACCCACCTCTACCAATCGTATTCATGTTGTTCAATTGTTCCTCCGGCTTCCAAAGTACTCTTAGACCCTTTCATGTCTTTGAAGGAGGGGGAGGGAGGAGGTGGAGGGGGGAGGGGGGTTAGGAAGCAACTGGTAGAAGAAACAGGGTTATCTGAGCTCTACCAATCGGATTCATACCTTCTGGTGGTTCCCCCTGATGCTTAACTTCTTTTAGACCCTTTCAGATCTTAAAGGGATCCTACTGCCAAGCCACCCCCCTCCCCTCCCAATCACCCCACCAACAATCAGATTTATTCCTGTTGGTGGTTTCCCTGATCTTGTGGGAGAGGGTGGGCATAAAGTCATAGATATCTGCCCCCTACCACAGCTACCAATTTTGCATTCAGAAATTCGGATGGTTCCCCATGATGCTTAATTCTCTTACGACTCTTTCTGAACTTGGTGGGAGAGGGAGAGGGGGAGGGAGAGGATAAAGAAGTCATAGACATCTGTCTCTACCAACTCTATCTAATTTGGACTCATACCTTCTGGTGGTTCCTCCTGACGCCAAGCTTTTCTTAGACCCCTTCAGATCCTTGTGGGAGAGGGTGGGGGTGAGAAAGCCACTGGTACTACTGGTGGTCATCGGCCTCCCAAGCTGCCAGTCCTCTGCGTCGCCGAGTAACGCTTCTTTCGATCCTTCCTTCCGGATGCTGAAATTCTCCTCCATCCAGTCGGTGAAAGCTCCTTCGGGAGGTTGATACTTGATATCGATGTTGATGATGATCTAGAATTGGGACGAACCAAAGCTAAAGTGAGAACACCATGAACTTAACACAAGTAAGGGGGGGCCATGTGTACAGGCAAGGGGTGAGAATTAACAGACCTCCCAAAGCGCCCCAAAAAGCGAAAATGGTCATAAAATCACAGACGAAAATTTTGCGAAAAATTACGTGTAGTCTACTTCCGGGTGGTAGATACGGAAGGAGGAATTAGTGGGCGTGGCCCAGGGAACCAGGACGCAGTGCTAAAACGTTTCCAAATGTGTAGTTAGGTAGATAGGAAAGTGCAATTGTGGAGTGGGAGACAGGTAAGAGAGGAGCGAAGTAAATCTTAATACTCCTTTGAATTCCCTTTTAACTCAGAGCTTATTCAGCAAAAAGGAATGTCCACTTGCCTTAATTCCCAAAAGTGTTTACCTCAGGTTTTTCTTTTAATAATATAGAAAATTAAACATATCATCAAGATACTCTAAGGTTTGACAACTAAGTCACAGATGTTTTTCTTTTTGACCTGCAAAAAACTTTCTTTCCAAAACCATACAGCTGACTGAAAATGATCATATCGTATCGTATCGTACCGTATCGTATCATATCATATCGTATCGTAACACATGAGGAAACACATAGGGAAGGAGAGGGGTATCAAGTCGAGTAGGTTTTTCCAGCAGATCTTCTTCTAGAAATCTGTGTGACTTACATCAGTTGGGACATTGTTGCTGTCCAAGAGGGCTTCCTCTACCGTGAGATGACCGTTCTCTACGACCTGCTGGAGTACTAGGTTCAAAGATCCCACAAGTCTGTGAAGAAAAGAAAACCAAAGAAATTATTTTAAGATCGATTGTCTTCACGATCTCGCACGGTTTTACCTGAACTAGAAAAAAGTTCTGCAATTATTCAAGTTACTTCGGGGAGGGGGGGGGGTTAAATGAAAGATACTGGACCTTGATTTCATTTTACTATTGTATTAAAAGAGACCATGTGATTGGTTGATCTATACAACATCTGACACAGGCTAAAAGTCAAAAGTGACATATTATGCTTGTTTATCGACAACATATACTCTACCTAAAGTTAGGAAGCTTTATTTCAAACTCTGCAAAAACTTACTGGTTTCGGGAATTTTACTTCTCTCCTCCCTGACCTGTCACCTATTTTATATTTTCACTTTCCTATATCCACCTAAACCACATGACTCGAACATTTTATAACTGTTCCCCCCCCCCCACTTCCCCCCCCCTCGCCCTCTCTCTTCTGGGGCACCACCCACTAACTCTCCCTTACAAAATCTACCAAATTTTCAGGAGTTGATTTTTCCAAAACTTTCATCCGAAATCCTCTTCGCACGCTACATATACAATGTAATCGTTTTCTTGGGTTTTTAATATTTATGAAACAACTAATTGGAGCAAATATCATTTTCATCTCCTCCATGTTTGGAATTCACTCATATGACATTTAGTCACAAGCAAAAACTCTATGAACTTGTCTCTATCAGTAAGTACTATGAAGATGTATGTATGTATATGTGATCTTCCCGCAAGCAGGAACTCGCGAAAGAAGCCATGGAGGCTTTTAGACTCGCAAGCTGACCGAAGCCAATCTCTCTGCACACATCCATTTAACATCCATGTTGGGAAGTTGTTATTAAACAACACCCTTGCCAGACGACAAACATTGCTGTCGGCGGGAATCGAACCAGGGATCTCATGACTGAGAGACGCCGGCGTTAACCACTAGGCTATACACTCCGCCTGTATTCTCTGTTTGTAATTATATACAGTACTACATTACTTCACTCACTTAGGTGCTCGAAGTTTCCCCTTTGTGAAGATGGTGACCTCCAATAGCTCTGTGTTGGTGATTCCCGTCCCCATCGGCCACTCAAACACCTTCAAATAAAGGAAACAGACGTCAACCTCTGGCATCCCAAGAGACTTGATCATTTCAGTAAAGTGTAGTGCGATGATATACTCACCTATCTCCACACAATACATGCACTTTTATATCGGACCAACCCACAAATATTCACACTGCAGCTTCACCACTGACCTGCTTCCAGTAAATTAAATTAAGCTGAATATTCTCGTTGGACGTCAACTCTGGCATCCCACGAGACTTAATCATTTCGGTATAGTGTAATGCGATGATGCACTTACCTATCTCCACACAAATACATGCACTTTTATATTGGATCAACCCACAAATATTAACACCGCAGCCTCACCACTGACTTGCTTCCAGTCAATTATAAAATTAAGGTGCATATATTCTAGTTAGACGTCAACTCAGGCATCCCACGAGACTTAATCATTTCGTTATAGTGTAATGCGATGATGCACTTACCTATCTCCACACAAATACATGCACTTTTATATTGGATCAACCCACAAATATTAACACCGCAGCCTCACCACTGACTTGCTTCCAGTCAATTATAAAATTAAGGTGCATATTCTAGTTAGACGTCAACTCAGGCATCCCACGAGACTTAATCATTTCGGTATAGTGTAGTGCGATGATGTACTCACCTATCTCCACACAATACATGCACTTTTATATCGGACCAACCCACAAATATTAACACTGCAGCTTCACCACTGACTTGCTTCCAGTGAATTAAATTAAGATGAATATATTCTAGTTGTCAAAATGCGGGGAGATATAAAGCCATCAATGCTGCACATTTCTGCAGGATGTGGATGTGCATGGGGTATGAAGAGACAGGGAGGTGTGTCAGTGAGGGCGCAATATAACTTAATGCAACCAACTAACTGTGAACATGTGAACATTACACTATTGGGAAGAAATACCCATCTCAACTAATTTGTGGATTAACCTTCAGATGATGAAATCAACAGAGAGAATTTACAGTTTTAAAAGGACATGTCAATTTTCAGTAATTTTGTTTTTCGAACTCTGTAAACAATCTTGAGATACAGGTCAGGTCAAATTTTTAGTGATTTTTTCAACTATGTCTTATAACCTTTTAGTCGTCCCAACAGCAAATTTGTTAAGTCCGGAAAAAAAGAGTTTAAAAAAAACAAAGAATGACCAATATATATCACGGAAGTGTAGGCTAGGAGAGATGTGTACATTTGGTGAAAAGAAATACCAGCTTTGGCCCAGTAAAACTCCCCCTTCGAGTGGATCATAGCCTTACTGTACTACTATTTTTGTTTTCATTTTAGTACCTTCAAAGTTACGAACGGCGATACCAATTTATCATTTCATCTCTTTGGGGTATTGACTTACTATACAATTGTGCCATCCAAATTTGATAACTTACTAGTTGTCCATGGGACTTATCAATGTGCAGTGATACAAAGCAACTTTTTTTTCCTTCATCAATTGAACAATTTTTTTGTCATGAGCAGTCTCATGGAGCCTGTGTTATCTACTGTAACCCCATTGATTACCCGTGTTCAACCAGCAGCCTTTCACACAAACTCAGAAAGCCCAACCATCAAAGATAGAAATCTTTGTATCCATGGTGATAGTACTTCCCACTGCTTATAATATTCCACCGGTACGGTATGCTGGTATGTGTTTGACCACTGACGCCTAACTTGCGCAGCTACTATACACATTGCGCTGGTATGTACGTTATATGTAACCTGCACATACATAGATCAATCTTGACCACTGCTCTAAGTATCAATAGCGTTTCTTTTATCTTTGAAACCTTTCTACAGTACAGTCAAATGGTGACGGAATTAGTAAACGAAAGGTGTACGTTCTACACACCACTACAAATGTACGTTAATTTAAAGATATTTTGACCCTCTTTTTAATTCACCTTTATCAAATTCGACCGCACGTTTAATAACGTAATAAGCAATATGTCCATCACAGTTTTTTTTTAAGAGGAGTTTTGTATGACTGTCCTTTATAGGAACCCACTCGAAACAGTGCCTCTCATACCCCCACCCCCCCCTCCTGCCCCCACTCATTAAACTTCACTTCCAACAGCACTCCCTTGTACTGTAGCCTGCACAGATGTTATGAAATACAGTATTGTACATAGACAGTATTTTCTTTCGTGCTAAAACTAACAAATTATTATAGTTCCAGACATTTTTGCGTTCCATTAACTCATAGGGTCAATTTATTTCCATGTGAGTTTACAACACTTTGCAGTTCATCTCTACAACCATTATGTGGGAATCATCAATCTAAAAATTGTGAAATCAATCTTCCTCTTTGTTTTGGTCTAACATCCATACCGAGTGCCTAGAGATTGCAATTGACTTGTAAATATAATAATAATAATAATCAACAGTTATTTTTACGATGCTTAAGCGACCACAAATGTGGGAGAAACCCGCAAGGGCTCATGGACTACATCTTACACGTCGGGTGGCTTCCAATTCAACATTTTAGCTCAAATTTGGAATCTTTTCAATTTAGAAAGTCAGTTCAGATAGGAAGCGTAGATTGATCTTGGTTGAAAAACCCACCTTACTATAAACCCACAGGGGATTGAACCCTGAACCTCCCAATTGCTAAGCCTCATTGCTTTAAATGCCACCACCTTTATCCACTCTGCCACAGCATGGGTATTTATCCCTCCGCCAAACAAATATAAAACTACTTGTGGCATGCCAATAATTTTAACTGAACTGAATACAAACAATGCCAACATGTGTAACAATGGTTGTCTCTTTGGTTATGGTTATCATAGCTGAAGTATTTAATAGTAATCAACTGGTATTGCCCCCAAATATGCTAGAAAATCTGAGAATGGTCACCAATGCTCAAAGTTCAAGAAGCATTTTAACTTCCACCTTCAAGGTAGTTATATTATATACATACATAGTATACAATTGAGATATATGAAATAGTTAATTGTCTAATAGTTGTCAAATAATTAGAACTCAGGGGGCAGACCTATACAATTTGAAGGACCAAAACCTCCAAGAAAAGTTCCTTTGAAAACTGCTACAATTTGAGCCAATTACTTATGACCTTAAAAGTGGCAAGTTGACTTGATTTGGCAGCAATCGATAAGGTAATTAAATAAATCCGTTAATCAAATAATAAATTTCAAAGGATTCTATGGATCTGTAGACATGAGAGATTACTCACCTCATCCCAAACTGCTTCATTGCCATAGTTCTCAACTGTTGCTGTCGTCTGTATGTTACCTGCAGAGAGGAACGACCGAGGAATTTGGTAAAACATTTATATTTGAGAACTGGGAATGTTTCTATTGCTCTTACGATTTGCAAGATATTTACCTTCAAGGTATGCTTTATCACTCCAATGCTTCTTTGAGGCTTTTAAATTTATGATGACGTCAGCTCCTCGGTTTAGGCCATAATGAAAGTTAAAGTTAATCAACACAATTCTTTAATAATGACTCAATCAAAACAGGTTCTATTAACGGCATATAAACAACAGAGTTTCCTTGACAGATATTCAACACATTTGTGGTTGAAAAATTGGAAATACATTTTAAACATGTCATTTGAGGCCATCAAAGTCTTTTGTTTTCTTATGGAGTTTTAAGAACTACAGTAACCTTCAAATTTTGTTTCTTTTATTACCTTTATTTTTTCACAACACAAATGTAGCGAATACAGAGAGTTATGGAGTGTGATAGGAAGTGTATCAAGAAACCCTTGTGGGCTTATCTAGTGATACACTCCCTGTACATAGAGTACACAAAGAACTTAAAAAAAAAAGAATTAAGAAAAGAACTAAGAAAAAGAGAAGAAAAGAAGAAAAGGAAGAAAGAGGAACCTCAATCTCAGTATATAAAGTTGAAGTAAAATCTCTTTAATTCAATTGTATTCAAACAAATTTCGGGAAGGTTGTGACCTGATATTAAGCAGCAAAGAATTCCATGTGATGATTACAGCCCTCAGAGAAACATTGTCAGACATTGTGCTAATAACTGTTTCGACAGAATTTGCTATAATACTGTAAATGCTATAGATATAGGATAGATATATCTATATCTATATATATATATATATATATATATATATATATATATCTATATATCTATACTGTATATCTAAATATCTATATATATCTCATAAAGTGAGGCCTACTGTATCTCATGAAAGAGAATTATGCATGGATTGACTGTCAGTATGCTACTGTACCTTTTGGATGACTCAGTCGGTGGACCATCCTTACAAACACAGACCTAGTCCCCTTCCTTTCTCTCACCCTAACCCACCCCACCCCCACCCCCCCACCCATTGCATGCACACTTATCACTCCTCTACTCAAGTACTGTATGTCCTCTAATTTTAAATATTTTTATTTTGCATTAAATTTCCTTCCAAATATGAAGTGTACGGTTTCCAAGTATAAGGGGCAGGTATAAATATATTGGATTTCTCCCTTCTTTTATTTTAAACTCAGAAAGTATTGTGCAATATTAGCGATGATTATCATGTTTGTTACATATTAAGAGAAATTACCTAATTTATACCATACATATATATATATATGCAATCTCTATAAATATCGCAAAACGCAACAGATTGCCACACTGAGAAACGAGTCTAAAGGCAACAGGTGGTGCGACTGTTATGGAGTCTTTTAAGCCCTGGTGTTGTTAGTATTGATTTGAAATATGGCCAAACTGTGCTTAAAGACACCTCTAAATATAACGGTAGTCTATTTTTTTCTATGGTTCTCTCGGTTCCATTAATTCTACCATCTAATTGTAGGACAATTCTTTAATTGATTAGCACAGATTGGTCGGACATTAAAAAGTGTACGTCTATTTATTGGCACTATACAGTGAGTACTATAGCAGCTTGGGTCCAAAACACCTCTCCTTGTTTTTTTCTCAATGTGTGGACAATGATTGGAGAGATGTCAAGGACGACTCTGGCATCTCTCTGAAGTCCTAACAAAGCTTTGAAATATATTATGACAGTTTCAGGTAGAAACAAACCTAACCATTATTAACAATGGTCAGTATGATACAAATACATGTGATGAACAACTTCTACAAAACAGCTAAGAATTTTTTTTTTTATTCTGTATTGGAGACTAGACAGTGTAAGTTCAATGATCTTATATACACACACACATAAGACAAGTCTGAATCTGACACAATCAAGTCGGAAGCAAATCGCCACAGTATAGAGATGTCATAAATGTCGTCTCAGCATAAGCCAACAACATTGTATGCCAGATTTTGCGTGACGTCACAACTTTCCATTTTTCTCCATGGAGTTCGATTGAGAGCCGATAGTACGATAGTTGAATCATTTATAGCTAAAAGGCAAAATGTAGCATAGTAAAGATGAGTACTACAGTAGTTATGGAAACAATGTCCGCAGGGGTGTATCCAGGATTTTCTAACCCGGGGGGCGCGAATTACTATCTAAGCGGAGCGCCACCATCGGTTGGCGCGCAGCGTACAAGAAAATTTCGGGTTTTGATACCCCCCAGATCACCGGAAATGGCACTTCTCGGGCTTGAAATGACCAACCAAATGTACACTTTTGCCTGAGAACCAAGAATTTCCAAATAGTTTTTTTTCATCCATAACCTTTTTCAAGATTCTCACCAGTCACACATCCTGTTAGACCTCATTGCATCTCCTGTGGATCATTGCTTTTTGTAGGTGATTCTACGTCGCGGCCCACAATACTCGTAAGCACCATTTTTCAAGGTTTTAAGCCCATTATTTGTTCAGAATTTGAAAATTCACAATTCTCGTGAATAAATTCACTTCAAAAAATACCCATAATGTTGCACAAAATTTCATCTATGGACACCAATATAGAAAAACCTCCTTCAACCCTTAACAGACCAGTCAAAATTGCACGAGTAGAGGGAAGTATGATGAAGAATGGTGGTCAGGGAATTTTCGAAAATTCAGACACAGTTAATTTATTGGTGTACAAATATTAAACCTCTTATAACGGCTACTATAAAACTTCGTTGAAGGAAATTAAAATATACCAGATATTTCCGGATCCGAGCACTACGCACATGTACAGTTTTGAGGCTGTTCATCCCGGAACGCCATTTTCATGCTCACTGATATGATGTGATATCTGCAGTTTGCTTTAAAAATTCGAATAATTGAAATGAGACTGAAATAAATAACTATTGTCTGTTTATTGTGCAATGCTCCACCAATGGCGTAACGATGAGCCTGGGGGGGCTCCTGGCCCAAAGGGGCCCCATATCAGGAGGCCTAGCAAGGGCGTCCGCAGAAATGTAGTACAAGGGGGGGTCAGTAGGTCATATAGGTGTAACACACTACTTGATACTATCTAAGCGGAGCGCCACCATCGGTTGGCGCGGAGCGTACGACGATTTTTTTGCCAAAAAATACTCGTCGGAAAAGACACTTCCCGTTCAAGTTGCATTTACACATCGGTTATTTTGAGATCTCATGTCTTAGGATTTTGACTTTCAATAATTTCAGTAATGCATTATGGGTCAGTATGCAATGAACATAACTAGAGAACTGTTGGTTGGGGGAAATCATTGAAATGTCAAATGCTTAACTTTTTTTTTTAATTTCCAGGGGTGGGCAAGTGCCCCCCTCCCCCCACTCTATGGAGTATAATTGAGACTACTGTACAAATACAGTTATCAAACCTAAGCATAGGGCCCATATGAGCCCATAGGAGTTGCGTCCCGCATTCTTTTCGAAAGACGCACAGTTTCAAGTTCATTACACACTGAAGGCTTCGATTCTCTATCTGCCTTCAGTTTAGGGAAGATATTGGGATTTTTCATCCCTAGATATCGCTAGATATTGCTAGATGTCCATACAGTACAGTGCCCTTTGGATTTTTCGGGGCCTGATGTTGGGAAATTGCAAAGTCGGGAGTGGTCACACTCCATGTAGGTCAGTGCACGACCTCTAGACGTCACTAATACACAACCCAATCACTTGTTATCGATGAAGTGGTGTGTTGCCGGATTTTGTCAAGAGGTCTTGGTACTACGGGCATAAATGGGAAGCGATGAGAGGGGTGGGGCGTAGGGTTGTGGGCGCGCGTTTTCATGCAGATGGGAACAATCTCAAGAAGTGGTGGGTGCGTCCTTTTCTCCTTTTTTCTCTTTCTTCTTTTTCTTTTCCCTTCCTTCCTCTCCTTCCTCCTCTTTTCCCCCTCTTTTTCCCTTTTTTCTTCTCTTTTTTTTTCTCTCCTATTTTTCTTACCCGGGGGGCGCGCGCCCCCAACGCCCCCCCTGGATACGCGCCTGACGTGGGAAATATGGTGTCTGGCAACATCTTTCTTAGCAATACTTCCGAATCAACAATTTATATAAACTCCAGATTCCTCAACTTCAAGTTTATTTCCATTTACAATGTTTATTTTTAGTTATAGACATACCATATACAGTGTACTATACAGTAGGTTAAGTTTGCTAATTATGGAAAGACAAAAATAGTGGATGAAATAGATGAAGATCAATGAAACAGGTTTTCTTCCGGTTTCGAGGAAGAGGGCAGTGACCTTTTGATTGATGGATGGACAGAAGGACAGATCACAGGGTTTCCCGATTGTCAACAATTAATTACATCCTTAAAACTTTAATTTAAAGTGACATCATTGAAGAGCATTGCTTAGAGTCATACTGTATACAAAAGTATAAAATATCTCTAAGCTGTCAATACTATGGGAATAATCATTAAATCAAAACCCTCAAAGAGATTGATTTGAAAGGGATAAATTATACATATGTATGTATTTATGTCAATTAATATTGTGTTTCTTTCACAAATCCCTCTACTTCAAGCTAACAAATTTATTTTTCTGCGAATAAACTGGTCTAATTTGGAACGTAAGTCAGAATAATTAGAAGGCCATCCATCGTCAAGTTACTGTACTATATATACACAGTATTACTGTATGTGATGATAGAGAGTTGGAAAATGATTTCTACAGATCACCTACTGTACTGTAAAATTTGCAGATCTTCTCACGATTTGAAAAAGTGACAAAGTACAGTGTCTGGGTTTCATGCTACATATATAGTAAACTTGACAGAAGGAAAGACTTGAACAAGTTCAAAATGACATCACAGCTACTGTACCCAAGAGTGACTGGACATTTTACATTTCAAATCATCTGTTTTTAAAATATATCTCGGAATTTCTAAGTTGATAAAAGTAGCGTTTGCAAATTTTTGTGTTATTTTTGCTTAAGCATTACTAATATACTACACTAATGAACTGAACATCTAAGTATATAGCACTTAATTACTGCGGTACAAGTAACACCCATTTTCAGTTTCACCATTAAAATCCACACAGGACAGAACAGGAGCCAAAAGGCGATCCCCTCCGATATAAATATGATGTGCATGAAAAAGTGATTAAAATATTAAATGTACAGTCTAAGTGGATGGCAGCAGCCATGCTCCTTTTGTGTTTTTTTTTTCAAGTTTACTTGAAATATGAGTGTGGACCGTACCCGAGTTAAAATTGCAAAATGAAAGAAAAATTCAAACTTTATTGGGATAATTTGAGGAATTCATCTACAGTATATATACATACTGTACTGTACTATTGTAACATTGCAGGGTAGAACGTGGTGCTAAGGTTGTGAGGGGACAGGTAAGCGAGAAGCGAAGTCAATATATAGATACTGTACTGTACTATTGCTTATATACTGCTCAATTAGTGTCTATTAAGGTCGGACCGTTGGCTCAGACTATAAAGGTTCATCAGTACCCCTAAAAAGTGCTAGAAAACAAACTAATGGTCAGCAATGGTCAAAACAAGATTTCCAACAGTTAGTAACTTTACTGCCGACCTGACCGCATAAATCATATTCAGTAATTACTGTCCGAAGAATCTGGAGACATTCGGCAATAATCACCGCCACCGTGCAATTCGAAGTTTATGACAAATCTAATTGTAAACTGTATATACTCCCAATACTGTTCATAATATAGAGAACTTTCTGTACAAGAAAACGGAAACCAGCAATTACTGAGGGTACTAACTCGTGTACGTACAGGACTCTTATCATTCTAGTTCTCTGAATACATACTGTACAAACTGCAGTGTGAAAACAGATCATTTGCATGCAAACTGTAGCCAAAAGAAGGGGGAAAAAATATTAAACAAAAGAAAATCAATATAAACAGTTTGAAACTCCCATACAACCTTGGGATATTTTTGCAACATTGGCATGATGTCATATATATACATGTATATATAACAACCTTCCACTTAATGAAAGGTGCTTCATAATCCCAGTAGATCATATGCTTTCGATGTGGTATGAAACTGTTACCATAGCATGGCGGATTTGACGTACCTTTTGACTCAAAATTAGCTCTCTGAAATTGTTCTATGAACCATGCAGGACAGTTTAGTATAAATTCAACGTCTGCACTAAACAAGCAGGTTGCTATGATAACTTTTGGTGCTGACAGGGATCTAGATATTATTAACTGTCTCACTTATTCCATGGCCAAAAATATGCTAAAAAAATATAAAAATGAACACACACATTAAGGTTCACATGTTGTGTTATTCATGACTCATTGTTGCAGATATTATTTATTCCTATATATTGAATATTGAGCAAATCGTTCAAGGAAGTCCAAAATCAGAATGAGGTCTTATAGGAACATGTAATATGTATACAATTCAAATCTACACTATATTTTGGAGATCAAGTGCAAAAAAAGATTGAGGGCTCATAGGAGAGGTATTGAACAATAGAATTTCAATTCCATGTACTACCAATGAAGGTTATGTCCAGCCCTGTCTTTATCCAAGCAGTACTTCTCTCTAGCCACCAATTTCTTAATTAAGAAATTGGATAAGGGGTTGCTAGCAGTCTGCAATGCCACGTCTGGACAAAGTTTTATCATCATCAAACAGACTCAGTACGTACTGTACATACTATGACAACACTAATCATGATATTAATACCATAGAGGTATATGTACACATCATGGTCATGTATAGTACAATGCTCAACATCAACATACAATATATATTACCAGAGCACTACCATCCTACAGAATACATTACCTACCTGTACAGGTGCTCTCAACACACAAATTAACTATAAAACTCAATAAACCGACACATCATCATCATCAATTCATTCAGTATTTACTATACTATACTATTACCAGAGAAGTATGTACACATTATGATTACACATACTAGCACAATACTCATCATCATTCAATATGTATACTATTACCAGAGAAGTATGTACACATTATGATTATACATACTAGCACAATACTCATCATCATTCAATATGTGTACTTTTATCAGAGAAGTATGTACACATTATGATTATACATACTAGCACAATACTCATCATCATTCAATATGTGTACTTTTACCAGAGAAGTATGTACACATTATGATTATACATACTAGCAAAATACTCATCATCATTCAATATGTATACTATTACCAGAGAAGTATGTACACATCATGATTATACATAGTAGCACAATACTCATCATCATTCAATATGTATACTATTACCAGAGAAGTTTGTACACATTATGATTATACATACTAGCACAATACTCATCATCATTCAATATGTGACATACTATTACCAGAGAAGTATATACATTAATGTATAAGTATGATTCATCATCATTCAATATACATACATACTATTTATTACTGGTCAGAGAAGTATCAACAGACCTACAAACTTTGACAATACAAATACACTGTAGCTTTTAAAGACTCATCACCCCCAATACTACTACTACCAGTGAAGTACCATCGTACAGAAATGTACAGGGGCTCTCAACAAACCAAATCAACTTTACAAACCAGCAATTTTATCCAAATCAGATAAAGTTATCTATTAATCATGCATGCTGTCAAAGCATTGCTGTGAATTTTATCCCAAACTTTGACTGAACTGTGTGCTTACTGTATTACTAAGTGTGCTGTACCCA
>JAIPMN010020948.1:0-13865 GCA_020650975.1 Apostichopus californicus | reverse complement strand
TGGTCCCAACTGTTATGTGCGGAGTTACATCGTCTTTCAAATGGGTTTTAGGTGAAAAAATAATAAGTTCCGTTTTAACATCATTTAACATAAGTTTGTTTCTCCTCAAATTATGGACTTGATAAAAGGTACATACAAGTATTCATTTTTTCTTTTAAAGCCCCCATATTCATGTTTGCAATCGTATTGTGCTTCTGTACAGTACTTGAGAAATGTTTCATGATGTTGGTTTTGTTTTCACCAATTTTCTTTATTGTTTTAGATTGATACAAAGCAATGGGGTCAAAGGTCGGCATGGTGTTGGCTCGCTGCAAACTCGACTCTCGCAGCCAGGGACCTGTACAAGCTTCAGCAACTTATCATCCAGGCAGAAGAACTCAAGCAATCAGGAAATTCATCTCACCGCGGTAACCTCCAAGGAGACATGCAGAAGGTTAAACTTCAACTGGCGGTAGATTTATGCGATATCTTGATTCCCTTAGCATCCTTAGGGTATATTAATAAAGGATTGGGAGCTGCAGGTGGTGTCACATCTTCATTGATAGGAGGCTACCTTGTATGGGAGAAAAACATAGGTTCTAAGTGAAAGGATATCCTCTGTTCCTAGACTGAAAGGGATATCTGATTCAGGGATTCCTATCGAATCATCATCATAAAATAAATAACAATGTGGTGGCATTCGTGAATGTCAGACTGATTGATCAAACTCAATATTCTCTTGACCTCATATCTGATAATGAAAGGAAACTTTAGGATTTTTTTAATCTTCATAGAGTATCATACTAAGTGGAAAAAAATGCATTACATTGAAAGTATATCTAACAGAGGGCTTATTTCAAGGCTACAGTACTTGAGAAAAATCTCTCTGAATAAATGGGGAATCAAAATAATCATGGGGAGACTTTACAGTGGAATTTGTCGTTTTATTCATCAGCTGTCTCATAAATAAGACCTTTGAGATGAAATTAATGATACTGAAATATCTTAGCTAACTGTGCCTGGAAATTGTGGATTGAAATAGGACCATTGTGATGGAGTTGATCACATGCAGTCTTGTCACTTTCCTTAAATCTAAATGCTGAGAAAAATGTAGAAAGCAGTGTTGTCACTTAGAAAAATCTGTCAAGCGACAGGTAGCAGCGATCGTTCATAATGTCATTTTTAAATACTTGCAGGATGAAATATAGCATGTATACATTTTTTCTTCTTTTGCTTTCAAATGGCCGAAAGTAGAACTTTTACATTGCTCTGCAGTGTTTCTCGTGTTGTCACAGGGGCCAGCACACAAGCTCCACTAAATGAAACTGCTGTTCAAGTACGTGGAAGAAAGATCGTTCCTCAAAGGAACGGACTGGCAAGTTAGCATAGCAGAAATTAACCTAGGGCTAGACCTAAGATGGGCTTAGTAGGCAGTAGGCTAATTAGATCAAATTAGGTTAAAGTAGATTAAGGGAAGAAAAAATGCATTTCACCAATAGAAGGCCAGTACTCAATGCCAGTCAGAATTTGTGATTGAAATTCAGCTCAAATATCGTCCATCCAGAGCTACAAACGCGCCTAGAAAAACTGCTTATTTTTCACGTACATATTCGTAGCAGGCGTCACTTGTTTACCTTTCTAGAAAATGTTAACGTATATTGTAAGGTACATTCTGGTCAGGGATGTATTAGCCCTGACATCAGGACCCAAAGGCAGAATTGCTCACAAGCATTTGCTCAAAACATAACAAAGTAAGCTTGCAGTTCTCACATTTGGCACGTCAGTTTGTAGGAACTTATGCTGCAAGTTTAAAAGAAATCAGTTGAAGTCGCCTGACCTGTAATGTAGTGTACATGTTAGGGTGTTTAAGACGATCTATTTAAATATATTTTGTAAAGACATTCTCTATGTACCATTTTGAAATGAGAATTCCAGGCACCTGATTGACTGACTGATTTCAAGATCTCATTGAAAACTAATGTCTACCATTGGTAAATGCCTTTTATTGCTGGGCAATAAAATTAAGAATTTCCCTCCTGAAATTTTGTAAAACAGAATTGATGGAGATCAAGTGATATCAATTGTTGGTAGTAGTTATAGTTTCATAGTCATGAATTATTCATAAATTACATGAAATTCAAATAAAATAATTAAAATTGTTTTATTATTGTAAATAGATCTATTGTCTACCAAATAAATGACATTTAAAATGATTTATGACTGAGGTATTTCTTCTCTTTCTTTGTTGCAAAGTTTAATGGGTGCAAGCTGTTTTAAAGTTAAAGTTTAATTGTTTCACAAATTACATGGTTGCACTGGAGAAATCTGTAGATCTTGACAATCAGTTTGAAAATCAAATTTGGATCAGTTTGATATATATAGAGAGATATATATCAAGCTTCATGTTGCTTTTTTTTTCATAGGTTTATTTATCCTGCATGCCACACTGAATTCAGTTTCCTTGTTGAGGATGGTATGAAATTGTTCATTTCTTTACTGTTTTCATATATAATTATGAGAGAGCAAAAAGAAAAAAAATTCACTTAAGAATGAATGGTTTGAACTCCTTCCAGAAGACAAAACACATTAGTGTGATGGTAATGATGTGTGCCTTTGCCTACCTTTGTGTGGGTGACGAGTCTTTGTAAAAATTGTTCAAGAACCCTTTGGAAGTTGGTGGAGGTGAAGAGTCATTTGAGGTCAGAAAAGGTCAAAGTTTGAAAATTTTGTAAACAAGATAAGTGAAAAAGTGTAGTTTGGTTGAAATTCATACTTAGTGAAACCATGTAGATCCCTCTTGATTTTTGCAATGAGAACCCTTTTGAGATTGATGGAGGTGATTGGTCATTTGAGGTCTGAGAAACCTATAAATGTGAAAACTTCCAAAGTAAAGCTTGAAGTAACTTCATAAACGGTACGCAGATTCAACTAAGTAATCCTACTGTTTCTGTGGAGATGAAAGGTCATCCGAGGTCAACTGAGGCTGAAGTCCGAAAACCTTGTTAATCAGCTTGAATGAAATTGGAGGCTTTCAAAGCCCTTCCTGATAAATGCAAAGAAAGTGATCAAAAATGTTCTCAGTGTAGTGTTATTAGTAAATACAGTCATTCCAATGAACACAGAAAGGGCTGCAGTTACCCTTGTCATAGAAGAATTGTTTGGATTAGAAGAATGGATGAATTCAACACTGCCACATACTAATTATGTATAACCACGAGCATCATTTTACAGCAATAGAAAAGTTCACAAGAGATAGTTCCTTTGCTCTCACTATAGGTTATTCCACACTCGCTCTCTGTCTCACCATTATCAGAAAACTGCTCTCCAATTGTTATAAGCGTGATAGCCTTGCTTTTCCAATGTTATGATACTTGCTCTAACGGCCGTCTATAAGACGAAGCCAGAAACACATTTCCGGTGTCAGGACCACATACTTACTGCCTTGACAGTACACACAACAATCAAGGTCAAGACCAGTACCACATACAGACCACATAGTGTCCGCACTTCACAGATGGGCTCGGATATATTTAGTTCTTAAAGTTGTGTTTTTGAAGCACAACGCCCAGATGAAATTGGCATTGTAGGTGAAATGTTGTTCAAGAGATCGTCGTTATGGACCGGAGTTCTGGTACACTTTGTGGCTATTTTCGTTGAAGTCTCGACGACGAGGGAGTTTGTAGAGACAACTTGTCGTCACAATCCAATACAAAATGTAAGCCTAGCTAGGCTAGAATAACGTTACGGCAGTAAGCCACACTACACACAGTAGCAGAGCATAAGGAGTTACGTAAGACTAGTAGTAAGAGTGCATTGTTGAGCAGGAGTGAGAATAGTTAGTGACTCATCACCTCGGATCGAGTTGTCAAAGACTGCAATTAATACTGATAAGTTAATTTTTCAGGTCTACATACTGATAGTTAATAACAGTATGAATCAGTCTTCCTGTCCTAGTTCTTAATATTATAGTACATGTATTTTACTTGTGTAAGTTGTAGTTGAAGCCTACGTTGAATCTCTTGAATCTCACAGATTATGACGGGAAGTCCCATTTAAACAATGTATTGTCTTCTCAAAAAGCCCTGTGAGTTGTGGGGTATTATGCAATTGCACCATTATTATAACTTTCCCAGCTTTGTGTGCAATGTAGTTTCAACGTATGGCTTTCATTAATTTCTTTTTGTAGTTTCGAACCGGAGTTTATGTAGACTCTTCCCACACTGTCCAAAAGAGAAGCGACTCACAACCATTGAGAATCCATGTTGAGTTTGACAGTGAACTGGATGAGCTTCCAGCGAATTATGTTAACCTTGTAAAGGTTTGTATGTTTCTCATACTTTGTTAGTCTTACACGGATTGTGGTATAATGATTCTCTTTGTTTACCAACAAGTCTCATCGCAATGGAACCAGAGGAATAGTTTACAATTACAATATTTTGCAGACTGCCTACAAATGGGTTCTACTCTGTAGACTGCCATTATGTACCATAAGGAGATAATGTTTGATGGTTTTTTGTAATGATAACTGGTTTGTAAATGAATCAGTGCCGGAAAATACACAGGGGTGGAAAGCCATTCCACCTTCTTTCGACTGCCTACTGATATTGTGCTGTGACTTCTGCATACAGTCATACATGTATGTACAACGGTAAATTGAATGTATCAAAGGATATCCTATGCTGTAGCATCTTAGGGTAACAATTGACGATGTGCTTCGAAGCAACTGGGAAAAGTAAAATGCATGGCCATTGGTTAGTACATTTTAGGCCATATCTGGCAAATGAATACAGTTCATACACCATAAACAGTGTTATGTACTTCACTGACTGCAAGTTACAAAAAAGCCTAACCACCTCAGAAGTTACCCGACATTTGGAAACTATTTCCTAAAATAATGAAATTTGATTCTTAAAATATAGCAGCTGTAAAGGACTAATTGGTCACTACATTCTTTGATTTTATGTTGTCAAAACTTGAAATATCCAGGTTTTCCATATTGTTATAAAGTTAAATGATTTCACACTATTTTGTCTGTAGGTACTGTACAGCTCAGGACATTTCCACATGTTCCCACTAAGTAGACTTTCCCCATGTGACAATCCTTGTTATTTGTCCTAGATAACAGGTTACAACTAAATGTTTTGCAAAAGCCTCTGGTTAATTCTTCTGGTGCAGGCTGTGGGGGAATGAATATTCTACTGTTATTGCCGAACATAAATCAGATAGTCGTGAGCGACTGTTAGGTATATGGTCGTTCGTAATTTATGATCAGTTAAAACTATTTGGAAAGTTGTATAATGCAAATAATATGGAAAAGAGTATGATGCATTTAAATCACAAACTTCTGTCACTTTTGTATTTTAGTGTGACCGAGTTATGACCCTGCACACTAGGTGCCTACTTCTTATTTGGTCATTTTGTTGAAAGACGAAGGAGTTGCTACTCTACTTGGAGTTGCCGACTCCTAGGGGGAAAGCCCTAACCTAGCTTCCGTAAATAAGTTGCAAGGGGCTTTATTTTCTCAAAAGAGCCCTCCAAAATAAAAAAGTTAATTCTGACCCTTAAAATGGATGAAGTCAGTGAGGCTGGAATGTCATTTCTCTGACAAGGTGAATGAAAATTATGCACAAAGCAAGACAGGTAGTGTATTGTCTGGTTGACCTCTGGATGTTATTATGCCAAGGGATAGTTTTTGGTTGTCTGACTTCTAGATATTTACTTTTCTTGACAAAACTGGAAACAGTTAGGATGCACTGATTTCTTTGATACTGAAATCCGGGAAGTAATTTATCTGGTATGACATCGCAAAATGCTACGGAAAAATGGGCAAATGGCCAAACAAGTACAAAGATGCATAGCAGGTTTTGTACACACGAACCATAGTAGTTTATTAGTTCAGAGCCTTCAACAGTGCTGTTATCCAAAATTTGGGCACTAAATTATACTCTGTGAATCACCTTTTTATGTCAGGCAAGAACACAATGTAATATCATCATTACTTCTATTTTCGTCTCTGTTCAATAACGGAATTGATGTAACATGGAAGGTCATGATGACCATATTAAACGTTCTGTTTGTTATAATGTAAGAGTCATAATTCTGGCATACCAGAGAGTTTCTTATCAGCCGCATAGTTTGGTTTTAAAAGTGCAAGAACACCTCCCAAATAGCTATATTTGTATACAAATCACCAATACCATCTCCATGTTTAGTATTTGCCTCTGGGAGTATAAAAACTTATGATTAATCTCGGTTCAGTTCATGCAGTACTACAGTACAGTAAGTCCCTATAAAATAGTCACACCAAACTAAAAGGAATCTCTGAAATTTAAAAAAAATTGTTTTGCCATTTATACATGCTTTTGGCTTTGCTTTTTTTTTTCAGTTTCCAATGTCATTGATATCAGATGTATCCTTATGTGCTGTATTTGTATGTTAAGGAAATGAGAGCAGAGTGTGTGATTAATTACCCTTCATCAGAGGAAATGACAGATGGTTCTCTCTGAATGTGGTAATGTATGGTAGCTTCCCGTGCAGGAAGCTTTCATACTGATTCATAATTTTAAAGTACAAGTACAGCCTAAAATACTGCTGTCACAACCCGTTCCGGGATAACCCCCTCAAGTATTTTATTGATTACTTTACGTGTTTAGTTAATTGGATGCTAATTACTTAGCCATGGTTTTGTGCATCCTTAAGCATTACGTAATCAGCTTTTTGTTAACAAGTATCGGAATTCCGTCGGCATGGGTATAAATAGAACAGTCAAGCCACGTGCTCTCTCTTTTCAATCTCGGTCTTGAACCGAAAGCAAAACCGTAAGTTGCTCTTGTTTAATTATAACATGTTTGCTCAAAATTTTAGTTCAAAAGAAACCAATTTCCACCTTCATTGAGATAACATGGACTCATTACTTTACGAATAAAATTCGGTGTTTTTGGTACTTTTATAGATGGCAAAAGAGGCAAGAAGAAGCTAAATTAAAGCTTGAACGAGGAAAGAAAGAGAACGTGAAACTACGAAAAAAAGGAAAAGGCCGACGCTCGTATAGAAAGAAAGAACATTCATTTGCATTACCAATAAACGTTGACAGAACCCTCAACGAACAAAACTAGGACCATAAGAAAGAAAGCCATATGAAGTATAGAAGTGGAAGTTTAAAAGGATATATATATAGAAAATGATGATTTATTTTGTTCTATATAATCAATATTAATTTCATTGTTGTTGTTCATAATTATATTGAATATTTGAAACACATATACTCTCTCTGTTCGTCTTTACGCCGTTGTCGACTGCTCTCTTGAAAAGAATCCGTGACAACTGCAAAATGGAAAAAGTGATGCCACTGTACAGAACACTTTCCTCTAATTTGAGTTTTTTGCTCCCACAGAACGACCTGTTACCGACAGCTGTTGAATTCCTTTCACAGAGGATCAATGTGAGGAGGCCTTTATCGTCACCGTTACTCCTATACAGGTGAGACTGTCCGTTTTGAATACGGCAGTTATTGTCTACAAAGCGATATATATATCTGTCTCGCATTCATTCACCTTTGACTGCTTGAATTCACGATTCTAGTAGTATTTCTACATTTCCACCTGTAAAGTCATGACTCCAATCACTAATTCTCCCCAAAATGAAGACACAATTTGCAATTTGTTGACTTTTCCTCTATGTAGATGGTACAAAATGAGTCAAGTCGCTGGCTTGGCTAGATTCAGAAGAAATAGAAATACTGGCGATGACTCTACTCGCTGTTTAACTGAACGACTGTTTTACAACTATGACAACTATATATGTTGTGGAATCATTTTGTTTTGGTCAGACGGCCTCTCATCTTGTCCTCTCTATAGTTTCTCTTCTTCTCCTCTTCCACCCTATCCTCTGCATTTACCTCCCCTCTGCCTTCGAGTAAGCTTTTCCAACCATTGACCTGTTTGGTAAATAAGAACAGTTTTGACAGCATGATGGATAAATAGTTATAATTGCCATGATCATTAATATGCTCTTAGAGAGCCTCACAGAGAATAATTTATCGGGTATCGCATTGCAAAATGTGTGCAAATTACAGATACAGTTGCAAATATGTATATAGCAGGTTTTTTGTGAAGGAACCGTAGCATTCTATATGAGACAGATTTCAGAACCTTCAAGACTGCTACACATAATTTGAACATTAAATTACTCCCTCCCCTACAATGTGAACCATTTTTAACCTATACCTTTTGTTTCTAAACATGATACTCCTTAGTGGAAGGGAAACCCTCTCCAGCCTTTCCCCCTCACCTCCCCTCCCTCCCCCTAGTCCTCCATCTTTACATCATTCTACCATTGCAATGTAAATGATGGGTTTCTAACTGCATTCTCTTTTATCTTAAGGATAAAATTTTCATTGTGTTCTTATCATTTATATTCAAGGTTAGGTTTACATTGCACTTCTTATATATAATCTTTTTGAATGTCATTAATTTCTTCTCTTGTAGAGATTGCAATGATGGTCGTACATACAGACAGAGTACTCAACAACATCAGTTTTGTTGGAATGAGTGTCACACGACAACATACTGTGAAAGGTTCAAGATCCCGGAAAGTCATTTACAGGTTTGTCAATGTCATGTCTGTTAAATGTCCTGAGTTAAAGCAATACTGAAGATAAGTAAATATAACACAGATCTTAAATGTTGTATGTAAGTTTACTTCATGTTACAAACAGAGAACATATTTCATGAAATGTCCCCCACATTTACAGCATAAGTTAAATTTTATATTTCAAAATTGCACCTCCCTTCTTATAATTGATCAAAAGTTTCCCTGGCACTCCTCTTTGTACCACCCCCACCATCCCTCCCCTCCCACCCCAAATAAAAAAAAAAAAATATGTGAGGTAATGTGAAAATTTGAAATATCCCCCATTTATAGCAAGCAGCTTATTGTTTCCACCCTGTCACCGTTCCCCATCTCATAATTGATGTGCCCCTTCCGATACTCTTCCTAACATCTCCAAAAATTTTGGAGGTTGTGAAATTAAGGAAATACTCCTGTCGGGAGGGAGTCCATGTAACTCTTATATTCATAATACTGGGTGAAATCTGTTTCAATATCTCTTTCCTGACTTCAGATAAATTTTGTTTGAAAGCTGCACCCTGTATAAAAAGATGACTTCAGGATGTAAGGATGTTATTAAGTCACAGTCCAACATCCCTTCACCCTCTCTCCACTCCCCCACCCCCCCAAGAAAAATTAGGGTTTGTTCCCTATTTCCTATTCAGGTTTTTGAGGCATTAACCTTTAAAGTTTAAACAAAATGTCTTGGAACACTTCTTGCAGGGCAGATGCATTTTTAAACTTGTTGTGTGCCTATTGAACCTTCAAGTGACTCCACTTCCTGTAGTTGTCTAGGAAGAGGATTCTAATGTCTGATATATGTGATGTCATTAGGTACCCTTATCGTCAATAGCTTCACCTCCCTTTAATAACCTTGAAGCTGATTTCTACTTGAAAGCAGATCTGTTTGGTTAACCCATCAGTGAGCAGGAAATCAAACCTTTGCCAAAGTGGAACATAGTTGTTACAGTAACAATATTCTCTTGTTCTGTGGATTAATGGACATTGATATAATTATTAGTAATATATGATTATTATTATTAGTAGAAGTAGTAGTAGTAGTAAAATGATGACATTTTCCAGTTTTAGCTCCCACGCTGACTCTGCTTTTGAAATGTAAAATAAAAAAAATGTGAAAATACGCTATATAATCAGGATGGAATTTTCAACTAATGGTCTAGAAAGTTGAAAGAACTTATATTTTCGAAGTGAATCAACCGTCACACTTTCACTTCTTTTTTTTCATTCACAGGCCTGTTATGAGTGCAATGAAAATATAGATACGTGCAGGAGTAATGGGAACATCCCCGCTGGTCAGGGACTTCCACACACAGACTTTGTGTTGTACGTGCAGGTAGCAGACACTCGTGCATGCATGACTCCCGACACAACGGCCCACGCATCTTACTGTCAGCTGGAATCATTCTTAGACCGGTCTGTACTCACTCCACACTTTATCATTTCGTTGTTTGTTTATTATTTACGTTGAGTACTTCATAAGAGTCCTGGCGAAATATTACCCACCCAATAGTTTAAGATGCAGGAACATCTTAACCTTAAAAGTATTTAATATTCAAACCTGCGGGATTTTTTTTTGGTATCAAATATTTGTGTGTGTTTATGCATGTTTCCAGACACAAACAGCCCACTCATCTCACTTTCAGCTGGATTCATTCTTAAACCAGGTTTGTCACACACTCCAGGCCTTATTTCAAATGATACTTTCAATTCTTCCATAAGGATCCCGCTTAAATACTTATCAGTTACTTGTCACAAACACAGGAATATCTAGATTCTGGTCGGTGAGTAAAAAGAACCCTATTGAAATCGGTGGAGGTCAAAGTTCGTTTGTGGTCGACATAAATCAAAGTCTGAAAACCTTGTAAGCATGATAACTCAAAAAGTACATCTTTGTTGAACTTCATACTCGGTATGTAGATCTAGCTTGGTGAATACAAGATCCCTAAATTGTTAGAGGGATGTCAAAGGTCACATGAAGTCAACAGATGTCAAAGTCTGAAATCCTTGTGAACTTGATCAATTCCAAAATGAATGGTACAATTAATCTGTGAGTTCTCTGATGCAATAATTTTATTTTTGGCGATCATAGTTTGGTCGACTTCAATTCTCTTTAGCTTTGTGAAGGGGCTCAATATATATATAGTTCTCCAACAATACATGCAGCCATCCAGTTTTACGCTCAAACAGTCATCTAATTATCCAGTCATATAGGAAATGAAATCTGTTTTTGAAGAGTTGATACTCTTGTGTTGGGTGATTTAAACACACTCAAGTTGCCATTGATCAGTTTTTACACCCTGAGCTTCAAGGGTGCAACTGGTTATATCAAATGGTCTCAAGATTTCGCTTAAGGGGACAACAGGTTATCTCTAATGGTCTCAAAAATGGCCTTGGTGATATACACTAGATGATTTTGGATTTGGCAGTAAGTTGAAAAATATTTCACAGTATATAAACAATGCCATGTGACTCCCATTCATTAATAACAACTATTAATGGGGTGGTTGATGGCAGAGCTGATTTGCTAACTCTAAATTGGTAAAAGGAAATGTCAATTTGCTTGCATGTAGAATATCTATGTGTCTTTATGTCACATAGGAAGCCTGTTCATTCTGGACATTGAAACATTTTGGAATAAAAGTTCTATAATGTAAAAATCCTTACCAATGAAATTAATTGGTTGATGCCCACAAGTGAGTGCTACAAAGTAAGAGCTGGAAAATCTGTAATCTTTTCTGGTTCTCACTTAATTCTTGGACAAATGTAACTCACTTGCTCTACATTAATCAGATAGCTAAGTGGAGTTTTGAACATATTATGGGAAGGAGTAAGAAAGCCAACTATCTTTCTGGTTTATATTTCCTTTGATATCTCAAAAATTGAATAAAGGATATTTCACTTAATATTAAAGGGGTTAAACTGAAAAAAAAGAGGAAAAAAAAGCAAGAAATAGAAAATGAGGAACATTAAAATTTGCTGAAAAGAATAATCTTAACACCAAAATATGTATATAACATGTATCTTTACACACAAAATCCAAGTACAAAATTACAGCCATGCTTAACTAACAGACTACAAGAAAAATCAAAGCATGAAACTCTCAAGCATCTAATGTCGATCCATGTTTCTTACCCCCAAGTTTAATTTCTTCCCTCCAGGCGTCTCTATGTGTCTAAGAAATATTTTATATCGTATTTAAGGCAGCGAATCTTATTCCTATCTATTCTTGATATGATTTTCTCCGTTTAGACCTATCGCTGGCTACATCAACATTTGCCCAAGTGCTCTGTCAACAAACGAAGCTGATCGCAACATTCTCCTCACCACAGTCAAACATGAAATAATACACTCCCTGGTGAGTCACATCATTTCACACAGACTTTAATATAATGTTATAAATTATTTACCGGTGCATGGCAGAGTGGATTAAGGCGGTGGGATTTAAAGCAATGAGGCTTAGCAATCGGGAGGTTCTGGGTTCGATGCCCGCCCGGGCAATCTACAAGCAATTTACGGTTTTCCCATCTGAAATGACTTTCTATATTGAAAAGATTCCAAATTTGAGTTAAAAATGTTGAATTGGAAGCCACCCGACAGGTAAGTTTGTAATCCATAAGCTCTTGCGGGTTTCTCCCCCTGGTTGCTTTAGCGCCATCAAAATAACTGCTGATTAATATTAATATGATTATTATATGTACTCATTTTATAACCTTAAGGAGATTGAACTGGTATGTCCGTCACAGACTTGAAATTACTCAATAAACTGTAGCTTTCATGCTCTATTATTGTTAGTTCTATTTTTGTTTGTCTATTATCTCACTTCTTACTCTTTCCATTGTCTTATCCCTACAGGGCTTTTCTTCTTCATTGTTTGCTTTCTACCGGGATGACAACGGCGAACCTTTAACACCCAGAGACGCTAATGGGATGCCACCTTTTAATATGGAGTCAGTTAATATTCCTTTGTACATTCTGAATCTCACAGATCTCACTCTCTGACCACAGAGCCATTTCTTAGCTCTTGTATTTACGAGGAACTTGATGCGAAAAAGGATATGTGTAAACCCTAATTTTCTTTCAAGGAGCTATGGTGCATCCAAATTGCAAAATATTTCATAAAAATTTAGTCAATATGTATGTATCAAGACATATGCAACACACTTGGAACATGGAATTTCCATATTCATTTTCGTATATTTGCATTGTTAATCAAATAATTTACAAGGACTATCCACCTTCCCAGAAAAATCTTCAAACTGTTTTGTGGATCTGGCAAAATACTTGTACATCTTATTTAAAAATGTATTTGGTTTTACGGGAAGAAAAACGTTAAAGTTTTTGCTTGAAAAAGGATTCGCTACAAAAAGTAGGTTTAAATACGCATATTAATTTCACATTGCTATATCAAATAGAAAAATATAATATTTATCAAATAGGCATTCACACATGTTATGTCGGAAGTGGCATTATTCATGGTTGAGTTAGATCTTGATTCTTATGATTTAATTTTTGAGAGGACATATCTGCGCTTTGTTTTCAGACGTTTTGTCTACCAGTGGAGTGATAGAGTCATCAAACAGGTGAAGCGATATGACTGGGACACTCGTAACGGTATGGTGATTCACAGGGTTCAGGTCATGGTGACACCAAAAGTCAAGGTACAGATTATTAGTTTCTTTAAAAGTTAATAGGACAGAGGTTTCTCTTATTTATCTTGCAAATAGCCTGTAAATATACCGAACAACATTTGAAAATAACCTGGTGGTATTGACAAGTTAAACCGTTTTCTCGTCATCTTCCACACAAAGAATATCCAAGTCACTATCACATTCCTTTCATGTTATCTCCGTTAGGAGGAAGCGAGACGTCACTTCAATTGCGACTCGCTGGAAGGAATCGAACTGGAAAATGAGGGTGGTGGCGGAACGATGTTTTCACACTTTGAGAAGAGGCTCTTGGAGGTAAGGGAAAAAGAAAAGAAAATGAACGGGAGGTAGAAAATGATAAAAGAGATTGCTTGTCATTCCATCTTTTGACTATTCATTTCGATTAGCATCGTCATTTGCTTATAAATGTAGGATTCAACCAAAGGCTCTCTTCGGTAGGTCTAGTTGCCCCAGAACATCAGTGATGCAGTTATGAGGTATTGCCCCCAAGATAAGCTAGAAAGTCAAATACGGTCAAATTTTAAGAAGCTTTTCACCCTGACTGTCAAAGTAGTTACCCCACGCTTGAGATATTTCATTGTATAGATATAT
>JAIPMN010020945.1:11366-30102 GCA_020650975.1 Apostichopus californicus | reverse complement strand
TTTGTTCCATTCAACTCGGCTGCGCCTCGTTGAATGGAACATTCCATCTTTCAACTCATGAAATATTTGCACTATTGCACTCATAACCATTAATTATTTGTATAATATAACACTTTTAATATCTTTTTAGTAATGTCCCTTTCAACAGCTGAGGTTCAGCGGATGAAGAACATTGCAGAGAATAAGCATATTATAAAGGTAAATACCTTGAAAATCCGAATAGCTATAGCCTATAGGAAAGTTACCAACTTTCATCTCTTTATTCTCCCCTTCTTTTTATTGGACTATAAACATGTCCAACAGACCAATATTCTGATTAAAGTCTTTGTTGAATTTTTCGTTGAATCATATACCATAATTTTGTACTCTAGTATAACATACTGTCTCAATATTTATATATACAACTGAAATATGAAAGAACTGATCTGAAATAGAATTATAATTTAAGTTCTTATAAAGAGATATGCACACTTATTGTATGTTTAGATTCTGGAGTAAACAATATCAAGTATATAGCACATTTAGCCAAAGTCTCTGCATTTAGTATAAAACCCTCTCTTTTTTCTTTCTCTTCGTTTTGATTTTGATTTTACTGCACAAGAATTCACAAACTTGCCTTGTTTCCTCTGTGTAGGATTATCCATTGTATTTTGTATTGACAAGGAGGTTTAAATACATGAATTGACCTGATATAAAACATTATAAAGTGTTCTTCACTTTTAAAGTTCTTCTTGGATAAGTGATGAAACAGTATATAATCTCAAACAGGCATCTCTTGACTCTGACTATTACAAACATCCTGAAATCTTTTCAAAGTTGAATTGGTGAACCCAAAGCTTGAGGAAGATTTTGCTTCTAATTTTTTTCCCCATTTTTTGTGGCCACGGCAGCGTGTAAGTATGAATATGGGTATGTCACTTTGTATGGCAAGAGTGTGTGTAATCTACAGGGCTGTGAAAATTTATCCGTACCTCGTTGAAACTGAAAGAATGATTGGTTTACAGGCTGTCATTACAGTAAAGGTCATCTATGGTTCCCCCAGTTATGTTTGAAAGAATGTTCATCATGCATCTGCGCTTAAATTTCAACAAACACTATAGTGTTTGTTGAAATTTAAGCGCAGGTGCATTATACCGCTGCGAAAAGTATTTAGTATTTACCCCACACCGAGATGTTTTCCTTTTTACATACACCTCAGGGGCTGAGAATAAATTTGAGGGTCAGGGCTTCTAGGAATGAAACATAGTTTTGAGAAATGTCTAACAAAATTGTCGCCAAATGGTGAATTCTGAGACATGTTTAGACTATACATTTGGTCTCAGCTCAAGGTTGTGCTAATACTCGTTAACTTTCATGTAAGGAAAACGACTTGCGCAACGTCCACTATGTTCTGCAGTGAATCCAGTCGTGCAAACCCCAGTGCGTGCTACAGCGCTCTTGGACTGTGTCCTACCATGGAGGTAAAACCAGTCTGTTTTTACCTCCATGGTCCTACTACCAGCTAGTAATGCTGCAATTTGGTGTCACTATCAGTTGACCGGTGTAATATCAATTGACCTTTGTACATTAACACAATGTAAATAGTTCTTCGATGGTATATTTGAAAATTGAATCAACAGACTTTCTTCATTGTCACAAAGTCCTATAGAGTAAGCATGCATGCATGTAATAAGAATACCTTGTACGTGGACGGATCACACGACTGCAATGTATTTCTCAGGTTAAAGTGTAGACCGCCCCTCTCCCTCATTCACCCCACACACCATAGCTAGTTTCAAGGAGGGGTTGTATTTGTTGTGTTTTCACCCTGATATTGTTCATTGGTGATAATCAACTCCAGTTTGGTAAAAGTTCCACTTATATGAATGTACGCAGGTATATGATTATCGATTTAAGTGCAGACCCCTCATCACTCAGAAATTCACTACCATATATCACCTGATAATGAAAGGTTGCCGGTCTGAGGGGTGGGGGTAGGTAGGGAGGGGTTTGGAGTGGAGGGAGCTAGGGGTCTTAGTTAAGGAATTTACCGGTCCCTTTGCTGTGGGTAAAATAATGTTGAAAGCTATCATAGTATAGGCCCGCATGAAAATGGTATAGCCTATCTCTGAAGCTAAAATACAACATTCCTTGTAAGGTAATCAGACGTTTGAAGGATTGTAACTGCTGACAATTTTGTCCCTTTCCGTGTTCCAATTAATTGGAGTATAGTACTCGGAAATTAAAAAAAACAATTAGGACAATTTTTTTTAAAGGTTATATATCATCCACCGGATGCTCACGTAATATAGGCGGAGTCGGTTATGTCGGGGCAATCCGGACATACTGTCTAATAACTCTTCATAGATCAAATCCAGTTCAAAACGCTTCCTTTTTTTTAACCGTTTGGTACAGAGGAGTGGGCGGATCCAGGATTTCTCGGAAGAGGGGGCCAGGGAGAGATAAGTGCCGGTATAGCTGCACCGAAATAACCAATGAGTGGTGGTCAATTGATAAAGAAAACATCGTTATAAACGTAACCGAATGCCTGAATTGTCCACTATGTGCCTCGTTTTGAGCAAAGTTATGTTTGCAAACTAAATTTAGTGCAAAATTTTGTTTTAGAAAACTCATAATTCCATGGTGGGAACCAGGGCACCATCCGTGGATCTCCCGGCACGTGTATGGCAAGCCATGTGGGACAAACACTGCAAAATATATCCGCGTATGAATTGGAATTTATACGCGTATTAATTGGAATATATACGAGTATATATTATTAGCCAATCATATGGCTTAAATATATCCACGTATTAATTCGAATATATACACGTATTAATTCGAAAATATACACGTATTAATTCGAATATATACACGTATTAAATAAAATACATATGGGGATTAAATCCAATATATGCACGGATTAATTAGAATATACACGAAAAACGTTTCCGCTCTTGCTGTGTACATATATACCAACGATAAATGTTTTGGCGGGCTCGCGAGATCGCTTCAAAATGCGAAACTTTACACATGTAGGCTACAACACATGTATATTCGAATTAATACGCGTATATATTCGAATTAATACGCGGATATATTATGCGGTGTTTGTCCCACATGGCTTGCCATACACGTGCCAAATCAATTTGCCGTGGATGCATTGCGAAGTTTCAACTGTTTGGTGATGATCCTAGTTAACATATATGTATATAGCGCCATCATAAATACCCGAAGCAAAGTGTGTGGGAATGCGCCTTAATCACTTAAGTGGGAATCTTGAAAAGCAATAGTCTTTGTAAGATCAGACTGAAGGTTTTATTACTGTTGATCAATTTTCTTTCTGTGCTCCAATTGACGGAAATGGTACACGAGAAGGGTCTGCCTCGGCCAGCTAAATACCTTTCCTCGGATATCACAAACGAGAATTGTTCCGAAGTGGGAGGTGCATGGAGGGTATGGATGGGATCACTATGAAAGTGATCGATTTGGCTGACCTATGTAGTTTGTATACAGCCAAATTAGATAATTATGTTGTCCAAATTTACATGACCATGATAGCGTATAAATAATTGACGCTATAACTGTATTGCATACTGTATATTAGGCCTACACGCACACATGACAGGGTAAAAATAACGGCGCAAATGTATAATTTAACATGAGAGAGAATAGTTAAAAAATACACACTGGGTATATGAGTATCGCAAATATTATATACAGCCATAAATAAAAGGTGTGCCAAACAGTAATTAACCAATCCAAAGAATCTATATATAGGCTAACGACCAATCCCAAAACCAGTACAAAGGAGCCTTAAACCATGGAACGCCAATTTGTAAAGAAATTACCAAACCGGGAGTACATTATATGTTCGTTGTTCAGTTATGTGTTTGTATATTTTATGATACAAAATCGCAATACATAGGCAGTCATATTGGACATACACAATCGCAATACAAATGTGGTCGCAATTGACAAACACACCTGCAATACATATGCCGTCGCAATGGACAGACACAATTGCAATACATATATATGCAGTCGCAACGGGCACACACGATCGTAATATGTTATATGCAGTTGCGATACATATGCAGTCCAACATGTATGTTTGCGCGGTTTGGTAATTTCTTACAAATAAGCTTCCATTCTAAACAATTTGACTAGTTAATTTCTTTACAAATGGCGTTCCATATTTAATAGTACTCACTTGTAGATACCATTACTGTGATATGTTGTATCGTGAATGTGATATTACCACATGTTTATTCTCGATCTACACGGTGTTACTGACAGCTTGTATCGTGCAAGGTAATAACCTTATAAATATGATTATAAACGTTTCAACGTACCCTATCATTTTCTATACATTGAAACAATTGTTCCCAGCTGAGACCCAAGACCCCAACTGAAAAGCGCACACAATCACTGCTTTCTGTAGCTCGTTGAGGTCACAAAATTTGTCACAAAATTACCTTCCCGCGATTGGTTACATTCATAAAGACTGGGCAGTTTTAATTCGTGGGAAAATCGTGGATAGTCGGGCAGTGTGCATGTGTTTAAGATTACGACTGATCATGAGGTTTGCCAGTTTTAAATTGCGTCAGCCTCATTCTTGAAAACACAACATGTAGAGTTTTCCCGATTGGCACGGTCGTGCAGAGTGCGGGGATTTAAGACTAAAACTAAACAGTTTTATCAAATATAACCAACCACGGAGTAGTAAATTAGTGGTTATCTGTTTTCAGTATATACTCACGATCTCAAAATCTACCAGCCCGCCCTCTATTTACACCTCGATTGTCTGTCCAACCCACAGCATACAGGGTCTACGGAATAAAAATGAAGGGCGCCCCCATACGTAAGGTGACGGTGTCGGCCGTATTATACAGCTTGGGAAGAACAAAAACTGTCTACATCTAGAGTCTAGACTGATCAGTTGGGCAGTGTTCGTTGCAGTGGCGGAGCTAGGTGTATTGGTCAAGGGGGGCGAGAATGGTCTGTAGGGGCGCTTTTGACACTATCTAAGCTGAGCGCCACCACAGGTCGGCGCGGAGCGTACAGAAAATTTTTGAGTATAGATACTTCCTAGATCGCCAAAAATGACCCTTTCCTGGCCTTGCTAATTTGCAGATAAATGAAGAATAAATAGGTGTCATCGCCAACAAAATGTGACAAATGTCAATGGGTATATGAGAGCTCAATAAAAAAGTAAATAATCACGAATAATTAATAGTGGTAAAAAGCTGAAAAGAGCGCCAGCAGTCCATTTGAGTCCGTCAGGGGGGGGGGGCATCCGCTCCCCCTGACTGTATGGACGCTCCGCCACTGGTTCGGTGAGCTTTAGATCTGAAAATCAGTCTTGATTATCAGATTGAGTGCAGGTATTCTAGCTTCTGATTTACCATAATGAGATACCAGAGTACAATCATACCGAATATTACACAATAGGTCAAGTTTAACAAGTTGTATACTACTTTGTCATAACAATATCGGAGCATTTTAATTTCAAATAGAACATAACTTGTCGGTGTTGTTCATAGGTGAAATCAAATATGTCCTAGTAAAACACTGAATGCAAAGCTTCTTTCATTTAATTTGCAAACCTTTGAACTTCCCGGTAAATGAATGGTCAGTTAGTTCTCTATGTAACATTCAATCATATAACAGTTTAATAATGCATAAAGTAAACTATGTTGAATTATATAAAGGTGGGCATGAAATAATTTGATTTTTAGTTTGATTCCCTCCAATGGTCAAATACAACTGAATCAACCACTTTCTTTGAGCTAGATTACCCAAATTTTAAGATGAGGCTGACCGAAAATCGCTTACGAGAGATCTGTATCTTGAGCATTGGAACGCTCACGCACGCTGTCGTCGTCAAATTCAGCTTGTGCTGTGCGTTTAAATCTAAACAGGGTAAGGGCAATTGAAGATCCCAATATCGTAATCATTCCAATAACACTTAACAGTTGTGGTGTCATCGCTAAAAACAATACTTCCAAGACAAAGACCACCAGAGCTTCATTCATGCAGATAATAGCGACATAAACAGCACTTTCAATAGCTAATGCTTGAATAAAAAGAAGATTTGCTAAATAACTCAGTAGTCCAATAATCACCGTGATGAGCTTCGTGGAGGAACAATTTGTAAGTTTCCATTGTCCTAGGGCGGTGGCTAATATTCCCGGGAAAATTGTTCCCAAAAGCCCGTAGTAAAACAAAACTTTAACTGCGTCTATATCTTGCCTGCCCATTGCACGTACAGAGAGAACAACCATTGCGACACAAAAACAGCCAGCTAATGCGACTAACGGCGTAAGTGGGTGGCCAGTATGTCCTGGCTCTTCTTCGGGATTAGGACCAAATATAAAAGCAGGCTGTGCCACCAGCACTACCCCAAGAAGGGTTACTGCTACAAACATTACCTCCAAGACACCGAAGGTTTCTTTGAGAAATATCCGACCTAAGAAACCAGTTAATGCTGGATATGCATACATGATAGCTGCGGCATCTGCCGCTCGCATATTCTGGAACGCATAGAAAGAAGTGGCAACCGCCAGCGTGGAAAAAGTAGCGTGGATTATGAAAAACTTGAGTTCTTGACAGCTGCTCGGTTTTGGCGAAGTCCCTGAGTATATCATACTAACCAGACTCATGACTAGAATGATGACTGCTCGGAAAAAGGCGAGTTGATTTGGTCCGACCTCCTCTTGCAATATTTTAACACAAATTGACGGAACAGCAAAGGCACAAGTTGCCCCGATGGCATATATAAGTCCTCTGTGATTGAAAAGTTGATGAGTCAGGCGTGCTGTAAAACTTTGAGAACTTTCACCACCAGCTGGATCGCCTATTTCCTTAGAAGAGTGGGCTGTTTGATTCATAATATCCATTGTTGGTCGCATCTCAAACCACACTGCTACCAAACAGACACTTGGTTGAGACAATGTATCACTTCTTTCCGTTCCATCGGTTTTTCTAAATATAACAAAATTAATTGTGTTGGATGAAATTGCCTTTCAAACTAAAGATGGAAAGAGTTTGATATTTTCAGATATGACTGTTAATGTCTAGACAGATAAAAGGGGTCCCCCTATGCCTGATTGGGTCAAGGAAGCAGTACAAATATGTAGTCCGTCTAAAGACACCACACATTGCGTGGTGACGACTTTATTAGCATTGTAACAACAACTTGGGCATGAATTAAACACATATGGTATCATTTCTAAATGATTATTTAGATAAGCTAACTCAAAGTTCCATGGGTAACCAACACCCCTCCCATCTCAAGGTATCATCAGTTATGCCTGGACGGTTCCTGATAGTAGATTATTGATACAACATTGATTGTGTTTCAAACTCGAACATAACTACTACAACTAATGAAGCCCAAAAGCATGGACAATTAATTCCGGTGGTTCATGTATACAACGAACAATTTACATCCATAGGTCCATCACGTTTTCCTAAATATGTTATAGGAAATGTACAAATTAGCACAAACGTTTATATAAGAATTTGGCCTAACTTTAGAATCCGTACCATATAAATGGGAAAGCTTATTTCGAATCGGCAGAACAACAACTGTATAATCCGGCTGAACGGTGTTAGGTTAGGGTTAGGGGTTAAATATCCAAGCCCCATTTAACAACGTTCACCACATCAAAAAGAGCGCCCTCTTGTACGGATTCTAAATTAGAAGAAAAAAGAATTTAATTAAACCAACTCTAGCCAACATACAATCACAGTTTATTGTTAAGCTGTACAGAAAATTGTATGAAGCTTCTAAAAGTACATCTAGGTATAGCCTACATATCTGTACGCATAATTTCAATTTCATTTCCTGAAATCTCATGTGGATTCATATCAAATTTTGACAACAGAAGTCTTTATTCCGCAGACCGTACGTAACGCTAAGACTAGTAAGAGTAGGACTAAGAGACAGTGGCCTACAGTACATAAAAGTTAGTCACAGCACACCCAAGACCCGGGTATCTGCCTTGTTAGAATTTAGCAAATTAGGCCTAAAGACTACAGGAATATTAAATATGGTAAAGGATAAGGATAAAACATCTTTGCATTTTTTCGTTAAGCTTGTTCGTTCTTGTAAACAGCATTTTCGCTTAACTACTACTAAAGACAGAAAGCTACGACGACGGTTGTTACATTTGCGGATATACTAAACAAGACCAGATATGCGACAATTTTTAATACAATCATAAGTGACAGATTTAATAGCAAAACAAATATTGTTACACATACCTTGGACGTTCCGAGTGAAATGACAAGCCTATTTGACTTAGAACACTCGTTAATTTGTTTCGCATTACGGGTCTCAACGCAATATGGTGTAACTGGTATCTCACACGTATTACATTTACTATTCTCAAAAACGCGCGTAATCGTTCTACAAACCCATCATAAGACACTTATACAATAAATGTGGTCACGTAATTTTTTCTTTGAGGCGACAGCCCGTATTGAGATTTTGTACCCAATCACTAAGTGGGCCGCAACACTCAGATTTGCAATGACTTTATTTGTTAGACAAAATGTGCATTTAAACAATTTGTTTTCATAAGGGAAATTCTTGCAAAAGAACGTTCTTTTGGAAATTGTAAAGCATATGTCAGTCGGCCAGCTCATTAATTATTCGAAGTGATTATTCGCAGGGCAGCCCGGCGAATAACATACACAGACACCTTATTCGCAGGGCTGTGACGATTTTGAAAATAGGTTTATTATTGGCTTATTCGCAGGGCTGCCCTGCGAATAAGCCCCACCTTAATTATTAGGGTAAAAAAAGTAAATTGACATTTTTGAAGGGAAAAACGTCATATAGATTGAGTTTATGTAAATAAATTCCCTTCTCCAAAACCCCCTGTGACAATCAGTCAGCATATACTTCCGGTGCCATCGCCGCCTGGACCAGGACTCTGTTCCCTCGTGGCAGCTCCCTGCATGCATTCCCAAACAGAAACAGAGCACAATACCAGAAATACGCCACAGATGTGTGACGTTACTCTTGCTATAAGACGTTTAAAGACTTCTACAGGTCTATGACACTTTGTTCTCTATGATTACCAAATGATCGTTTGGTCACTTCGGTAATCATCTTTGTTATCTTAATTGTCAGTCGATTTTCTGGAGGGTAACTTTGGTGGTTTTGATTGGCCTAAGTCGTTGCTGGGCAACTGATGGTGGTGACAGGCGACAAATCGCTTGGAAAAGCCATTATACTATGATATAACGACCTCAACGTTGGTTAGCTTCATTGTATACCATTCAGATCAGTAATAGGTCTATCGATCTTTTGTCGTAGATGTTTCATTTTTATAGATATAACTTACATAACTAAAGTTGTTATAAATTTACAGTAAGACCCAGCTTTTTCAGAAGGTTCATTACCAATTTTTTGGTTGTATGTGGGAAGAGGTAAGGGGTGTGTGTGGGGAGGGGGGTGAGGGGGGGGGGTAGGAAGTCGGCTAAAGTGTGAACACACAATACTACATGAACTTCAACCACTATTGTTTGGCTTTGAAATTTAAAACATTAAGGCCTATAATACAGTATTAGAACTACTTAAAAATACAAATTATAAGAAATGCATGCTAAGCGATTTCACTAGATCACTTTATGAAACACACTATGCTTCACAACAATACTGACTTCACTATATAAGTCAGTTTCAAGTTGAGGGGTAACCAATCATAATGTGGGAAAATAACATTGTTTGATCAAAATGAAGCAATGTTTATTTCTGTCCGGTGTACGTCAAGTACAGCTTTTATAGAAGCAGCAATTACATCCTATACGCATTATTTATCTCCTATCTCCGCATTTTCCTGATTTACGAAGGGATACAGGGGAAGGGGAGGGGGGGGGGAAAGAAGGAACCAACCTTGCTATGGCAACCGCGGCAGTGAAAATCGGTTAAATAAGGGTTTTCGGTTTCAGTACCGGGTATTCGATTATACCATATCAAGTTAACTAATCTTTTATTGTTTGCATAAGCAACCGGTACACTTGTACACAATATTGTAAGACGAGTAAATCTTTGTTTACAAGTGCCAAATGTAAATACTAGGTACAACCGAGTAAACGATACACTGAGTTGTTTGTAGTATCGAGATCAAACCTGTCTTGATAGTTCTACTGCTCGGAATAAGCAGAGGCGTCATCATCATTTACTGTTTCCAGTTTGACTAACATAAATGATATATTTCATTCATTTATAACCTGAAATAGTAGCACGCAATTATTACCGAAATTGACGATAATGTGAATATTCATGAATATGATAGCCTGGTGGCCTTAGGCATCGTATACGCGTGTATGCCTATACAGTATAGTAAGCTATACCAGTTGGCAGATTAACAACACGAAAATATATGAAGTGTGAACAGAAGGAGTACTTACAATGGAATTAAACAACCCGATTACTGAATTGCTGGATTATAATATTGGAAAGCATTTGTTTTTAGAGCATATTTCAATATTTTCTGGTCTGTTTGTCTTATAACAACTTAACTGAGGTTTGTACTTCGTAAACTGCTCCAAGTATCTAGAGGGATCACCGTGCCAACTTATCCTGCTTTACCATATATATCTTTGGATTTATATTAAATTAAACGAATCCAGTCTAAATTTTTTTCGACACGGATAGCTGTTAACCTAAATTTTCGCTATTTTTGGACGTACGTATATTTACGTCTGAATTGTTCAAATGTTTGGCTGGCATTTGAATTCTGTGCATAAACGTGCGACCTCGTTAATTAACGATATATGATGTCATATTTATAGGATGCATGATGTTTTTGTTACTCTGAGATATGCCTGACCATAGAATTACGAAAATGAACTGATTTAAAAAAGAAAATCATTATGTTTTTATTGGCGAGCACATTTTAATATCTCTCCCTTACACTTATATGGGTATTTTTGAAAGGAGGGCAATCATTTTACATGCAATGTAATTCAATTATTCATAATGGAGGAAGAAGATGACAATGTGTCGCCTCTTTTAGCGGCGGCTAAACTCGGCGAGGTCGCCACCTTTAAGTCGTTACTTCAAGATGGTGCTGATGTTTTGGAAGCAGATAAGGTAGTGTATTGTTTCTGATTGTGTGTGTTTTCTCTTTAATAAAGGACATGAAAGCTTGTCAAGAAATGAGAAAATTTCAGAGCGTGGTGCGAAGGAAGTATTTTTCCTTGGAACGCGCAATAAAGGAAAAAAAACTCATGTTAAATATGTATAACATTGCAAAGTCAGTGATTTATAGCACAATATGATAATCGAATAAACACGAAAAAATGGTGGCTTCTCAGTGGCTCATATGGAATGGTTCTGCCGAGCGGCCAATATACTGCACCATCCAGTTGTCAACCCCGCCCCCCCACACCCCCACGCCTCATCGTCACCACAACCCAAATGCACATATATTACCGTGTTTTATGTGTATGACTTTTGTTACTAAAGATCGTGATGAAAAAAGTTTCTCAAATAGGCCTAACCCTGAATTAAAGCCTAGGCCTTTACAGGAGACCACTAAAATTAACACGGATGACCAGAGCCGTTGATTATACGGGTCTGCTGACCAATGATGGGTGTTCAGCGCCATAATTATTTCTCATATCGTGAAAGCTTACAATTTGACCAAGGAATTGCAATAAAGGGGATTATATATGCAACGTAGAAAAAAAAGCAATTTTCAAATCAAATGCTATTCATAATTTATAATATTCAATCTCATTATACTCCAATGTATATGACACAATGTGGCAGAATTTCAGATTGAGCAGTTTCTCCGTTTTTCGTTTTTAAACTAAATCACTTGTCACCCTTGTATAGCCATGGCATGGCTATGGGGACAAAGCTCACGTTTGAAATTGTCCACCACGGCCTTTGGTCAGTTTTACGATGTTAACACAAACCAATTTAAGAAACCACTGATTACGTTTCTTGTATCCTTACGGACGGTATCCAAAGCAATGGACGCCGTTTGTTGTGGTTACGAGTGTAACTAACACTCTTCTGTTTGAACTAATTATGCGACAAATATCGCAGTATAATTCTTATGTGACAATGAAAGGTCAAGGCGTCCAAGTGACCCAAAGGATTATATTTAACACTATATAGTGCATGCGATTACAAAAACGGTCGTGTTTGGATGATTCCTTTGACCAAACCAGACTGATATGTCTTTTCTGATAAAGTTTGTCTTCATATGAGAATATGGACAATGGAAATTCTAACTGGGAAGTTATAAACTATGGAATAGGGCAAAGGAATGTTGGCTAGAACGAAATTCGAACCGGTGGCTCGACCCCAAGGTCACCGGTTTTAATACTGTAGCTAAACATTTTTTTTACTCTTTCCCAAACCATTTTCTGTAGCGTATACATGCATGTATGTCTACGTAATTCTTAACTCTATGGCTGTTATGTATTCAGTAGAAGGCCCGTATCAGAAAAACACATACCTCGCTCTTCTGACACTGTTAGCCACGCTGAATTGGATGTGCGTTACGTCTCCAATGACTCCAAAAGAGAATACATCCAAAAGAAAGCCATGATAGATTTTTCAAACGTTTATTACATATCATGCTTTTATAATTAAGAAACGTTCGCTCAAGTTGAATTTCACGAAAACCGTAGTCTATGCAGCAAGTTCAATATATACTGATGCCCCGTTTAGACACAGCCTCTCTCAATGGGGTAGTAACCGTGTGGTCATGTCAGTGTTATGTCTATCATTACAGTATCACGATGCCTTTTAATACCAGATCTTGATCATCTATCTCCCAACCACTGCCTACCATTCAGCTTGTGCCTGTTTTATCGTACAAATTACTCTGCGTAACTCAAAACACGCCAAACATTCGCAAGCACAATAGGAGGTATTTATTTCATTAACATAGAATACAATGGCGATCAGAATGTCTGGAAAACTTGTAGTGAGTTCGCTCAGTATTCTAGCATAATTAAATTGTTCTTGCTCAAACATATAACTTTGTACTCGTACTCATCAGTATTTTAGTACTCGAAAAGTACTCCGTATATTGGCCTACTCCAGTAGTATTTAAGTAGCGCATTCACATTTACATTCAACCGTAATGATATTATTTGCCTTCACTGATCAACGCGGAGCAGTAATCAACTTAAGGTTCAAATAGGTTCTCGAAAAGTACTCGTACCCGGGTCCTCGAATTTTAAAATGCTCGGATATTGGTACTCGGCACTCGGATCCTTAAAAGCAGTACTCGGATTTGGCTATCTCGTGGTAGGCTACTCGTAAAAACCCTCAAGTATTCGGTACTTGGATAAAAGAACTTGACTACAACTTTCGGTACTCGTACTAAGGGGAATGCTACCGGTACTTGTTATCTCGTTCTGTTACTGAACTGCTCCTTGAATGGAGCGATGTTGTCTGTGAGGGTGGATGAGGGAGGGGTAATTTATGCAACTATTCTATAGCTAATGCCAATGCAACGAATGTCCACAGGGCACGGGCGAAGATTAGTATTGGATAATGGTGGGGACGCGTGTCTGTTCTCTGATACTATTTAAGCGGAGCGCGACAACAGGTTCGCGAGTAGCGTCCAAGAATTGTTTTGGCAAATATACCTCCCAGATCGCCGGAAATAACACTTCCCAGACCCAATGATGCTCCCAAACCTCCTTAAATTTTAGATCTCATGGGTTAGAAATTTGGTTTGGGGAAATAAATGTGTGTCTGCAGAAAAAAAAATCAGGGGACAAATAATCCAAGTGACTTCGGTATACGATGGGTCTGGCAGTGGCGGAGCGTCCATACAGTCGGGGGGGGGGGAATGCCCCCCCCCCTGACGGACTCAAATGGACTGCTGGCGCCCTTTTCAGCTCTTTACCACTCTTTACTAATTCGCGATTATTGAAGTACTGCGCTCTCATCTACATATTGACATTTGTCACATTTTGTTGGTGTAATTTGGCGATTACACCTATTTATTCTTCGTTTATCTGCAAATTAGCCAGGCCCGGAAAGTGTCATTTCCGGCGATCTAGGGAGTATCTTTACTCAAAAAATGTCTGTACGCTACGCGCCAACCTGTGGTGGCGCTCCGCTTAGATAGTGTCGAAAGCGCCCCTACAGACCATTCTCGCCCCTCCTGACCAATACCCCTAGCTCCGCCACTGGGGTCTGGGGTTCTATTCCAGAAAAGTATTATAAACTGCCGCAAATGCGATTTCCGTCCAATATTTAATAACTGTGGATAAATATAATAAAAAGAGAACTGCTGTATGTCATTTGCACAATGCTGGATCAAACTGCGCCAAAGTTCAATACAGGGGAATTTGAAATGCAGCGTTTGGTCAAGAAAAATTGGTGGGGACACGGAATATCATGTCCCCACCACCAAACAAGTTGGTGGGGACGCGTCCCGCTGTCCCCACCATTTTGGATCTGCGCCCATGCCACAGTGTGTCAGCCATCCACTAAACAATGTGATGTCATGTTGTTTTGCCTTACGGCAATCTTGTAACCTGTGACTATATGTAATAATCATCAACAGAATAACCGAACTGTTCTTCACTGGGCCACTCAAGCGGACAGCATATCCACCATTTTGGCAGGATTATCGAAAGGACTTTCATGGCACGTGAACACCAAATCAAAGGTAATATTTTATATGATTAGGAACATAATGTACTCAATAGTTCAATATATTCACTGTTCAATAGAATTATACACTTTTGCATAGACTCTTAAACAGCATAAAATCGATCACCTTCTCAAATGGATCGGGGTGATGGTCCTATTCTCCGTTTATTTTATTTTGCAATGACACCTAGCCCGGCCAACTTACTACTTCGCCAACCCTGAGAAAGGTCGCACTTATATCCGTCATGGGTTCTTCTTGATCCGTTGTTCACATTTTCCATTGCTCCACGTTTCTCCCACAGAGAGAATCTCTAACACCGTTACACGAGGCTTGCTTGGTCGGCCATAAACGCATAACGCATCTGCTGCTTGCACTCGGCGCCGACATCACTGCGAAGACACAGGTGAAGTTTTAAGTAAAGGAAGTTGATCCAGGAGCTAGGTCGTTCCCTGGTTGATCGGAATATTAAAAGTGGTCAGAATCAGACGCGTGGCGAGAAATTTGTCAAGGGAGGGGCGAAGCTGTAGAAATATCAGAGTCGTAGATACGGCAATGCAAACTATCCAAGCGTAGCGCCACCATGAGTTGGCGCGAAGCGTACAAGAAAATTTTGGCTGAAAATTCAGATTCAGATTCTCTTTATTGCATCCCAAACTGGGCAATTGATTGCTCACAATATAAAACATACGTACAGTACATAAAATACACACAAAAAATGCCTCCCAGATCGCTGGAAATGGCACTTCCCAGGCCTTGTAAGTTGCATCTTAGCATTTCTCTTTTGAAATTACTAGCGATATCATAAAAACATACAACAAATATGCTCAAGGGAGGGGGGGGCGGCTGCGCCATTCGCCCCACCCCCAACGCGCCTGGTCAGAATTGGCTGAAATCTGTAGCATGCATGGGAAGTGGAAAGTAGCAAGGAAGTTGCGTAAAGGGAGAGGGGGCGGGGGGGGGGGGGTTAGAATACAAGGATGAAGAAGGTTATAGAAGATGGAAAGTCAGTAGAAGCTGGGAGGGTGAATGGGGGTTGCGAATATGAACAAGAATGTGCAAGGTGACTAGGGAAGTGGAAGGGGCAAGGGCCGTAGACTGAGCATATGATATCAATCACAGAGAATGATAATCTTCTCCAGCATATGTTTACGTTCATAGAGAATATAGTACCATTATAATCTAAGAAAAGTGATCATTTTTGTTTTGACAGGATGGGTATACCCCTTTACTGTGTGCGGCGGGAAACGGTCACGTGGAGGTTGCTAAAGTACTCATTGGTGCGGGATGTGACGGAAACGAGCTTATTTCTGTAAGTATAATGTACGTATTAAAATCACGCCCTCTAACCTATACGTGCCAGTATAATGTACATATTAAAATAATGCCCTCTAACCTATACCTGCCAGTCTTGTTTCAAACCACAGCAAGTTGATTTCAGTTTGCACCTATTCTTGTTGTCATATATTGAAATGACCCCCTGTAAGATCGATTGCATAGGTAAGAAATTTAACTCAGAAAGCGTTTTGAAGTTAGCCAGGACTATGTGTTAAATTTATCGACACCCTGCTTCCATCCTACCACCACACCCCCACCCCAACTTTTAAGTCTTCTACTTGCATTTTACTTGCTACGGTACCTTATGACTGCATTGTTTTCTCACTTTCTGATATAAGCCGATAGGTATCAACGCCTTGCATATTGCCGCGTGGACAGGACAAGCCCATGTAGTCAAAACTCTGCTTGAAATGGGAGTAGAAGTAGAAACTCCTAGCAAAGTAAGTTTTTATTCCGCCAACGACTACTTGGGTTAAGGAATGTTATTGTGACGTAATCAATTTTATGAAGACTGTTTCAATGGGAAGGGAGGGGTGGAGAAGGAGAAGGGGAGGGTGGCGAGGGGGTAGGTGCATGGAGGAGGGGAGGTGGGTTACATTATACGAGGAAAGAGTAGTAAGGATAGGAGATAATATTATACTTCAACAAGTGCAAATTGGAAAATAAAAGTCGGATACGGCTTTTGCGATATTGTTTGTGGGTTTATAATGTGCCTGTTGATGTATGGACGAGAGGTAGCCTACATGTATAACTCGAAATGCAATTTATACAGACCTAGTCAATAATCAGTTTATTAGCGATTTAAATTTATAGGTATATTTAGATAGGATTGCCCTAGGTTGAGGGGTGCCTTGGGGAGGGGCACACATGTTGTAAAGGAGGGGCAACCGAATTTCGTCACGCAGTTTCCCGTGCTACATTATTTGTTGTTTTGAATGAATCCAGGGGCAAATGTTACTTTTTCGAATGAGGCGCTATACGTCACCACTATAGTAACAATTTTAATTAAACTGGAACATTTACAAATCTGGAATTCAAAGTTGATAGAAAACATCTCCTTCGATGCAATCCCAAATTATAGATGGAGAAAACTGCCATAGAATTCGCGATTGAACAGGGCCACACGGAAGTAATGGAGGAGATCAGAAACCACCGGAAAAAAGTAAGTAGCAAACGTAACTTCTAGAAAAAAGTACAAGTACAGATATTTGTGGGCTTAAGTGGGGTGGGGTTTTGTTGTTATAATTCTCTATGTATGTCATGTGAGGGGGGGGGGGGTGATGCAGAGGGTTGGGACGGGTGCAGAAGACCATGGTCATAGGGGGGGGGGGGATTGCAGACGTGTTTATAAGTGGGGAATAATTTTCTGTTATAAGAACGTCCTTCAGCTGGACAGATACAGCCGTCAACCAAAAACTCTAGCTTATCACTGATCCAAAAGGTTTTTTTTTTCGTTTTCTGTCGAGATTTGAAGCGCAAATGACCTAGAGATATGCTGCAGAAAACAAGATTAAGACTTGGCCATGTTACTTTATTTTCCATTGCTTTTCATTTGGATTTTCAGTTGGATAAAGGAATTCATGACAAGAGTTTCTTCCAAAAGAAAATTATGCAAGTTGGTGACAAAATTCGAGGATACTACGAAGAAACATTAAAACAAGAGGTGGAATATTTTGAAGAGCAGATGGAGGAACAGAGCCTCAAGGAAGAAAATACAATTGCTCTGCTAAAGAGAGAGATTGAAAGGCTTAAAAGGGGAGAGGGCCCCTCCAAGGCTCCCTTTCGAAGAAAGGCAGCAACCATAACTGAACCACCAACTTCGAACATAACAAACGGGAAGAAATACTCGAATTTTAAAAGGACAATTGTTTTCCCTGGTTTGGCGAAATTTGCACCCCTGGACAAAGTCAGCGAGTCTGACAGGGAGACTGACCCTGATAGTGACCTCGAAGAGGGCACGGACACGCCTTCATCCGATACGTCATCAGTAGAGACTTCCGTGTCCTCACCGACGGTGACTGATACGTCACCGGTTACTCGTCGGGTATCTCGCCCGAGAACCGTAAGACAGAAGAGTATGGTAGATTTAGTTTCCGAAATGGAGCATAAAGAGCACTCGATGACTAACTTAAGGAAACCGGAAGGTAGCGAAGATTCTGTGATTTTACATTCTAGTTTGAAATCTCCCCATAGAGATACGTCTGCCAGGGACGCTTCTAGCACCTCCCCCAGACGGGTCACGTTTTCTTCCAGTGTTATGCCCGAACCACCGCCGTATAAACCGTTACAAAAGGTCGAGGAGGCGTCTGACATGTTGTCCCCTTTGTCATCAGATCCTCCCAGACGACGTCGGAAAAGTTTCGCCGAGTTCTTCCGTCCGTCAGCTCCAGCGACAGAAAAGGAAGATGGAACGCCAATGAGACGAAAGAGTGTCGCTAGTAGGATGCAATCACAGCCCACTGCTCCGCCAAAACCAAAACCAACAAGAAATTCTTTTTCTGTCCTTCACTTTCCTCTCCCTGGGATTCAGACCAGATCAACACCGCAGGGGGGTGGTCAGTTCCCTCCTCGTTCATCGACACCTACTTAACAATATTTTATGAGTGTCAAAGCTCAAAGGAAGGTACTGATCAGTGGGATTTTTTTTTTCATTTTTTTGGGGGGGGGGGAGGGGGAGGGGAAGAGGAAATGTACAGGTAGATACCGAAATTAAACCCAAAAAACATTGCATAAGAAAACATCAGTGACAAGTAAGGCATGCCCGCGTG
>JAIPMN010020943.1:0-14332 GCA_020650975.1 Apostichopus californicus | reverse complement strand
AGTCTGATAGTGAATGGATTGCAAAAATGGTTGTCACTCAGGAGCGTAGCCAAGGGGGAGACGAAGTGGGCGACCACCCCCCCCTTGAGCATATTTTTTGCTTTTTTTTTTATGATATTGCTAGTAATTTAAAAATAGAAAATGCTTAGATGCAACTAACAAGCCCTGGGAAGTGTCATTTCCAGCGATCTGGGAGGCATTTTCGGCCAAAATTTTCTTGTACGCTTCGCGCCAACCCGTGGTCCTGGGAAGTGCCATTTCCAGCGATCTGTGAGGCATTTTCGACCAAAATTTTCTTGTGCTCTTCGCGCCAACTCATGGTGGCGCTATGCTTAGATAGTTGGCAGAGCCGTATACTTATATACAGCTCTGATAGTTTGCCTACAGGCTTCGACCCTCCCTTGGCAAATTCCTCGCTACGCGCCTGTTGTCACTTAGACTGTAAGTTTGCATAAAGATTTATAAATCATGACTAGTTACTTGTAAGAAGTATTATAAGGCACCTGTAAGATTCTGGTGGTTCCAAGCAAATGTTGGCCAGCTGTTGTTGAGTCAAACCGGCAAACATAAAGTAAAAAACGTGAAAATTCCTCTCTCCTTTAACTTGAGTCACAATTCTAGACTTCTCCAGGAGGTAGGTGTCAATCTTTCCTGTGAGAAAATAATAAAAATAAAAATAAAAAACCTCATTTTGATATGAAAAATGACTTTTCAGGTCACCCATGTGGTAGATGGAATGTGTGTGTGTGTGTGAGGGGGGGGGGGAGGCGGTGGGGTACCACCCCATCCTTGCAATCCCCCTATTAATTTACTGTCTCATTCAGTTATTTAAAACTGAGACCCTTCCTGCTTCCTCCCTCCTCCTCCTCCTCCTCCTCCTCCTCCTCTCTTGTAATATTTGAGGAGCCACCCTTGAGATAAACAATCCATAATATTGTTGACCTTTGACTGTTAAAATTTCAACAGATTTCTGTGCTTAATACTCAAGTACATACAAGCTTTTTCCAATACAAGTGTAACACAGGGCTGGCCAAAACAGGATGGTTTAATAGCAAGACCATTACTCCTGCTTGCCATAGCAAGATGTTATGCAATTTCACTAAGTTGCTACACAACTCCATGACCGATCAAAAGTATTAGTATTCAAGTACAGAAATATTACTATTTTTACCCTTAAGTGACAAGAAAATTATTTTTAAAACAATCAAACTGGCTCTGCAAGGTTGTAACTTGATTGATACTTCAACGGACCATTTTTCATTTTTTTCACAATTTTTACATAGCAACATGGAGGTTTATGCATTTCTTTGAAGTATCATAAAAATTCATGAAAAATACTAAGTTTCAACTTACAAAAAAAAAACTGCTTTTATGCCTGTTTTTCCATTCGTGAAGCAATGTACACATTTATTCATGCCATTTTAGGAAATTTTTCAAGGTAACAATTTTTTAAATGATAATGAAAAATTCTTTTTAAACTAAAAACTTCAATTTTCAAATGGGAGAGACGGAGGGTGGGGGGGAGGTAGGGAGGGAATGGGTGACAGGGAGTGCAAGCCCACTGTAGTTTCCCCATAACTTCCTTAAAGGAATTGTCTGGTGGAAGATTTTGATACATTGTCCTTGTAGTTCTTATTTTTCTCTTTCTAACCATGTGAAAATTGTCCCCATTCGACGTTTTCTTCTTGCAGAAATCTGCTTGAAATGTCCATCCTTAACGATTAAAATATCGTTTCTGTGTCAAACGCAACATTAGCGTTCTCATACTTTGACAACATGTTGGAAAATTATTTATCGTTTTTTAAGGTAACTTCTTTGGGCTACCAGACAACCCTTTTAACAGACTGCCTTCGCATTTTTGTCACACACATTTCGTGCTTACCTCCGACCACCGTCCCATCGTGCTTGAAATGTAATTCCAAATATTTTCCGAATCGACTGGAATTGTCGTTCATGACCGTGCTGGCATTTCCGAATGCTTCTAGAAGCGGGTTCACCTAAGAGACGAGAATATAGAAAACAGAATCGTGCATAGTCAAGATTCACATTGGTAAGACTGCACAAATGTTTACTCTTGAGGGTCAAATAAGGGGCAGAAATTGATCGACAAAACCTGCAGTATAAAAATTCTAACTCCAGGAATGATTGTGGTCGCCGCTCTATAATCTGTGGCTTCCTGAAATATGAGTCTGATTATGTTTAGATCATTACAATTGTGCATGTCTTACAGACAAAGTGGACATTTATCATGAGCGATTGGGCGCAGTTATTGTTAGTGACGCACAGATAGCAGACACAGAACTTTCAGCCATGGGGGTTTACATAAAATTCACATGATATCAAAGAATCAACAAAGTTGAAATTCAAATTTAAAAAAAAAAAAAAACATTTCTTTGTAATTGTGCATTGACATTGAAACTGGAAACAGGATGTTTAGATTATATTTCTTCCTATGTTTGTCCAAAAGTGAGTTCTAATGGATTAAATGCAAAGGGTGTGTGCATATTCTACTGGTTGGTGAAAAGTTAGAACAGCACAAAAATGCAAAAGTTTAAAAGCTAATCACTATGTAACACAATAGAAGGTACAGTGTACACAGAATGACTACGTATACTCGAGAGTGCCCATTTTAACTACTCTCAATCTGGCCGAGTGCAGGCTATATTACTGTACTGGGCAGTACTGGGCTGTATTAAGCAGACCTGCCGATGAAAAGGAGGCGTCAAGCAGGCTAAGGTAACAGGGCCTCAAAGTCAAGTCCGGGGGTGGGTGGGGAGGGGGCAGGGAAACAGATGAGATGATGTAACCAATAATGCATTCATATGGTTAAGAATGTATCAACAATTTTAGGTATTTGACCTCAAAAAGAGAGCCCTGTAACAAGCAGGTCCTGGGCTTTGACCTGGTTCCCCACATCCCTGGCTATATATAGGATAGGTAGAGAGACACAAGCATATTTTGCACTTTTGCTGTGTGTAGGTCAATGATCATCACATGTGGTTAAGTACTTGTAGATACAAACTATAAGAAAAATGCCATCAAAAAAATATCTCACCTGTTGACACAAGATGGGCAAGAAGTTTCCAATTAGGTGAGAAGTTGAGGCAAAATATAGCCACTGTATACATATTGTACAATAAAGTAATTTAACCGGCTAGAATAAGTTTTATACTTCAGTGGGTTGAGAAATTAGTCCCATGGGGATTCATGAAAACCCCCTCCTCACCCCCTCTCCGATGGGGATTCACTAATACCCCCCCCCCACTCCTTCTCTGTTCATCCACCATTTGTAACAATACAGCTGCCTTACAGCATAGAAACTATGAATGAAAACTTTAAAAACTTAATACACCAGGAATTCAAGATTCATTCCCATTGGAGCATTTTTCTTTCTGAAGATCTACCTGAAGTATCTTTTCTTGAAGGTTTGGTTTGGAGCTCGAGCAGTGGCTGATGATGTGACCTATGAGATACTTAGCGCTCTCTGTTTTGCCTGCACCCGACTCTCCACTGATGACGCAGCTCTGCCGTCTGCCATAGCGAAACATGGCACTGTAGGCCCTATCCGCCACGGCGAAGATGTGAGGCGGCAAGCTCTGGCGGATTTTGAAATCTGCATATCGGCAAGAGATCTGTGATTTGAGGGAAGAGGGGGGAGGGAAAAAAATTACATAAATAGCTGATGAAGGTTTCAAAAACTTATGTCAGAAATCTCTTACTTTTTAAAAGATAGACGAGGAACAGGCGATGACTCTTTCGAAAAGAGGTAAAAAGGTGTGTAGAAACAAAAGGAAATAAAAAAAATTGTCTGCTTAAAAGAAAAAAAGACTGCTTCACATGAAAGAAGTCATGTAACTGGATATAACTTGACTGGGTTCAAAGTCTAACCTAAAAAATGGGCTAACTGCCCATTTTTCTGATCAGACTTTGACTTGAAAATTTGGGCAAATGTGACTCAAAGTTTCTTCACAAACTGTGATGCAATAAGCCACTGACTGAAGTTACCTGCTATGACTCAACCTAACCTCTAAACAACCTGAATCCCAATATCTCACAAAATATCCTTAAAACAACCTTGAACTCTATAAGCTAACCTCTATAAACCTCTATACCCTTAACAACCATAACCTCTAAACAACCTTAAACTTCTATACCCCAGGTAACAACCTAACCTCTGAACAACCTAACCTCTAAACAACCTAAACCCTGATACCCTTAACAACCCTAACCACTAAACAACCTAAACCCCTATACTCTTAGCAACCTAACCACTAAACAGCCTAACCACTCTTCCCCTAACAACCAACTGTGTACTCAAAAGGGTTATTAATGCAACTTTGTGAATATAGCCATGTGACTATATCTGAACTGGTTTTATCCTCATGATCTTGGTAGCAGCCACAACAGCATCAATGCACAAGGGGAAATTGTGTCATAGTTCCACATTGCAGTGCAAACATGATATGTTCAGAATGCTGGAGATATAAATACTATAAAAATATTGACATATATATTCAAACATGCCAACAATGGGGAGGGGAAGAATGTATTGTATGTATGTTTTATTGAAATATTTGGGGTATTGTATGTATGTTTTATTTGAAATATTTAGGGGTATTTCTCAGCAATTAAATAGTAGTAATGTTGTGGTTCGATAACTGTTCGCCACTTACTTTTGAGCTTACGATATGCGCTATAGATGCGTTACGGTATGGAGTGAATTTATTAACTTTTCATAAATGTGCATGTCTACCTAATCTTATCATGTCAAACAGTAGGCGAACTCCACCTGGAGTTTGTGGCAATTTGCTTTCTGGACGATAATCAGTTATTGAATTTTACACCAATTCTTTACAATACTGGCAGTTAACATGAAGGATGTAGACAATGTCAAAAGTGCATCTATACACATACAAAGGCACACAATCATATTTATGAAACGAACCTTCCAACAAGCATGGCTGCTAAGTACTGTATACATGGTAAATTAATAGTCCAGCCAAATTGGATATGAATAAAAATCTTTGCCAATGCTTGTTATCATGAATCATTTAAAACAGGCTGGAAAGCTAGGTGTATAATTTTACTTTCCAGTTTATTTTACAATTTGAAACTAATACATATAGACCACTAACAGGAAAAAAGACAACACACGCACACACAAATACACACAGGAACAAACATGCATATACATACATAAAGGACACACAGATTTCAAAATGGCTCAAACTTTTCAGCTCACACTTTGCATTCACACCTCAATTTTAAACTTCCGTCGTTACTCTGGTTAATAATTTTTGTAAATTCAAGAACCCCTTTACTGGACTTTATGTAAAGTGACAACACCAAGAACCACTTGGAATTTTTTCCTTTCCCCAAAATAGGTTGGGGGTAATTCCACCTTTATTGAATAAGGTGTTAGTTGCATTTAAATTAAGTCAAGATTAGATGTATTTAGCTTCAACAATTGGGGCATGCATGCACTTGGGTTTTTAACTGCAAGGGTAAATATCCCATTATATCTCCTGCACAATGTAAAGCAGTTGTTGTTCATTACTATAAAGGGAGAACAGAACAATAGACTTAACAACTTCTAGAGCAAAGGAGTAGAAGGGAGGTATTGACTTCCTACAAAAATCATGCATTGGACAAAGGAAGTCATGTAAAAAAGCATTTGAAGACCGAAACCTCTGCTAGTTAGGTGTTGTTTTTCTCTCTCAAAAAGAACAGATATATCACTGGGAATGCCATGGTCAATACCATTGCATTCCCCCCTTTGGTGACAATGTAAAGTGGGAGTACCAAGAAGCACTTGATTGTCCTTTCTTCAAGATAGGTACCGCTGGGGGAAATTCCACTTTTATTGAATAAGGTGTTAGTTGCATTCATTTAAATCTTACACATCATCATTTGTGAGTGAGACCAAAACTGTAATTAAAAAAAAATTTCCACACGTCTCAACAGCGTTGTCTGAGTTTGATACTCTCGTGAGAAAACCTAGTCGATAAAAAATTTTAAAAAATCATTTTGTGAATAAATTCATAATGGGAATTACAAAATATAATTATTCAAGTCCTAGCTGAAAAAAAGGGATGTTTCGGCTAGTGAAATTTATTCTTGTTTTATACAACTCGATTTCTTGAATTTCTACTAAGATGAAGCCAAAATCACAAACCTCAAATGAATAAATGTTCAAGGGTTTGAACGGATTCACGGCCAACAAAATATCTCCGATGTATGTCTGTGGAAAGAGGAAAGCAAAAAGCATGATTCTCTATTTAACAAAAAAAGGTGGTATTTGTGATACTTAAAAGTTGAAGATTAAGGGCACCTTTTTTCCCTATGATTTGCTAGCAAACCAGACTTGAAGAGCTAAACACTGGGCCCTGAAAACGCAAAACTATAAAAAGCCTTAAACCACAGGTTTCACAGCTGACTTTATAGATAACACACACAAACACACTCACTCAATACGTAGAGAACATAACATTGAAACAGATCGGGCTCGATTCAAAATATGCGAGGCACTCTAAAACTTTCCTAGTATAACAGAATCTAATGCTTTTCGTTAAATATTAGCAGTGCTACGGTCAAATTGAGAATACAGTGATATTGCAAGCAAAAGAACCCAGAACTGTGTAATAGCTAATTTATGAGGCCATGTCGTTTGAAAGTCAAGACAAGCTTTTCATTTGCCAGTCATCCAGTTTCCAAAGCTTCAAAAGTTCTTCAAATCACACACACACACAAATATGTTAATTAATTAATTAATTAGTTAATGAATGAATGAATGAATGACTGAATGAATGAATCCATTCATCCATCCATCAATCAATCAATCAGTCAATCCAAAGGTGTTTGTTTACTATGTTTAGACCACAATATAACAAAATAACAGACTTGTTTTAACAGGCCAATTATTTTTCTTATTTCATATTTTAATTTCATTTTATTTAATGTATTTATTTAATCTGTTTTGTACATACATATATTTGGTCAGCATCATATCTGTGGGCTATTTTCTCCAATATTTCTGGCTCGGTCAAGGCGCTGAGGGCTGCTAGATCATGGAGTTCTAAATCAGTCGTCATTTTCCTTCTTGGCCAGTCTTGTCGACGGCGAGATCCTGCGCTTGACAGTTGATGACTGTGATATCTTTCTATTTATAGTCAGGGTTCTTCATTTAAATGGATCCATCTGTGGAAGCTAATGTGAAAAAAAGCAGAAAAAATGAAAAATTATATTATGTACTGTAAATACATCAAAATTTAAAGTGACTAAATAATGACTCCATAATATTTGATATATATGCTAAAATGTTCACAATGCTCTAAAACCCGACTCCACAGTTTGATCCTTTCTCTCACAGTTTTGTCATAATTTCTCCTGTTACATCCATACCTTTCGGAGTCTTATGTTCGTTAGTTGTTAATAGCACTGACAATAGATGAGCAAATGTATGTCTACAGTATAAACACTATAGTGGCCGCTGGCTTGACATCAAAATGGAGGACACATCAATGACTCAATGCTAAATAGACTACTACAATATAAACATGGGTTGCTATAGTCATGAACTATGGTGGCAAACCCTATATGTAATATGCACTGTACATATATTATTATGTCAACAGATTCCACTTCCCTAATGTACACAATTAACAGACACATGGCCGACTGTCTGAATGTTTGTATTGTGGAGCTATATTTATATACGGAACCGAGAGTCCGAGACAGAACAACAATAAGTAGTGTCTAAAACGTGTGTAGTACGTTAGATGTAGGATTCCATATCTCAAAGATATTGAATGCCAATCGGGATTTCCAGCCACGCCCTGAATAACTGTCCGTTCTTGGCAAGGAACTTGACAAGCTGCAGTCTCTGAAATCACTGAGAATTCTTTTGGAGGAATCTCTGACGGACACTTATGGACAAAGAACCTGCAAATTCCCTCACTTTTCTCACATTCGAACTAACATACATTTTTTTCTACCACTCGTGACTAGCACGTTTTAGCAACGAAATGTTGTCCACCGTTCGTTTGGTCACTTTACATGGGTGTGGTTCAACCAATCAGAAAGCTTCTTTGAGGTCAGCTCAACATAGTCTAAGCTATTGATCGTCAGTAAAATTGTATCCAATATCTCTGAAAAGGCATAAAGTGGACCTAATACTGGACCTGCGATATTTCTTCTCGTAATTGTTGAAGCTGAGATCTCTTAAACATATTTTCGCAACTTCAGCACATAGATTGAGATATGTTGCAATGCTGTACAAAAATCTTTGGAGATCGTTAAAACTGTATAGATCACGCGTGTCAGGACCCCAGACTGGTATCCATAAAAATACCGCTCTGTTAGGACCGATATGGCAGTGCCTTCTGTTGAAACGCTACAAAATCCCCTTCTATGTATGTTGAAGGTGGAAACAGGCCTGTAATTAAGACAAGTTGGTGGAGGGAGAAGACGGAGGGTTTGATCTAACTCCTTCCTCCCCCACCCCCCCCCCCCCTCCGCTTCCAATTGGAGTCATAACAGAAATGTCCATAAAACAGTGATTATTTTGGCCTATTTATTTAAATATGAAGACAGATTAACAAACGATTCATTATTGATGATACAATCATGTATTTAGGTTTGTTTTTAATTGGATATTTGCGGAACTGAGGTAATTACCTTTTAACATTGATCATCTCTGCCCAATCTCTTCATTTCCCTGTGAAAATCAGTTATTGATGTCTACCTAACCTGATTGGCTCTGTTATTTAAAGCTGTGCATGTTGCAATGAATGCTACAATGAAATATCTAGTTATAACACTTCAACAGTATTACAATGATAATTAAAACACAAGGTTTGCACAATAAAACCAAAGGATAAATGAAAATTTGTGATGCAGAAGTTACAGGTTAGCAACTCACTAAATATTGTTAAGGTCTGCTCAAAACTATTCTCAGAAATGCTAGACGCACAGACGTTTGCGAAAAAAGGTTGTGCCCAGATGGAGAACAGTGTACTGAATTTCCTTAATCAAGCTAGGCTTCAGTTTGATGCACATGAACACATTTGTTCACATGTGTATGTCACGTGTGAACACATGTGTTCACATGTGCATGTCACATGTGAACACATGTGCACATGAACAGAATGTCACTATAGACTAACACTGAAAGTCTGGGAGTTAGGAAGAATACATGGCCAACAGCAGTTGCTATCAGTAGCAATTTTGTTAACATTGGATTCATAAAATGGACCCAGTTTCTCCAATTGTAAGTTTACTGTCATCACAGACATAACATAAACTGTAATATCAGTTACAACTGGGACTGGGTTGGGCACACACAGCTCTCAGGATCCATCATGGGGTTTGATTAACAGCTGTTGTGCTCAACCAGCTGAGATATCCCACCCTTAGTTGCTGGGGTGGCCGGTAGAATGCCACAGAACCTTGATTACTCTGTAACCTGTGATAACACCCCATTTTAATTGGATACAACCCAGAAAGCTACAAGGAAGGGATTTCTAGAGAAATTGTATTCCAGTTTTCCAAAACTTTTCGAAGTAAAGGCATGTTGGCGAGGATAGATTAATGCATCTCACATGATGAAGATTTCAGGTAAAAAAAAACCCAATAAACCTGAACTAGTGAAGGGATCTAGTCTCACAAAATCAGTGTTACTTGACAATATAGTCATACTGAAACCACAAGGTTACCATCGATTTTTTAGCAAGAGTACTAACTCTCTGACTTAACATGACATATGTGAAGGATGTTAAGTGGCATGCTGTCAGTGCATGTTGCCATGGTGATAACAAAGATAAATCCAGCACTACAAACTATGTAAGAAACTATGATTTTCAAAGCTGTTAGGCTAACTCATCTTTGCATGACAGCTGGGCTATAATTATAAATAAATCTATTTTGACTTCTAATTTGGTTGCAAAATAATAATTTTGGAATAGCAACTATTGGAATAACAATTAAGTATTGGAATATTGGAATAATAGCAAGTATTGGAATAACAAAAAAAATGTGGAGATAAATGCTGTGGCGATGTTTTCCACTGTACGATGAATATAGGCCTAAGTTCAATACATACATTCATGTTGGTATCAAAGCAAATATATATGTAACTTCAAAGTTGTAACTTTTTGACTAGAAGGTTAGTGATATTGTAACTGTTTATAAGGGCATTGTCCGCAGTATATATACAGATGTTGAATGGCAGGTAACAGACCACATGAATGCATAAATGTAGCCTACATAATGTCCTGCTCAACATCCCTTACATCAATGGCGGTCACGTTGCTTAGGCTGAAAACAACTATGATACATTGCCCATAATCCCCATATTTGCAAACAGTGTTTACCTCCTAGCTGATATTGACTTCAAATACCAGTTTTTTCAATGGTGCCACGAAGGCAGTCACCATGGATAACCTTATTAGGCAAGGTTATGTTACTATTATTTATAAAAAGTATTTTAGTAATCATTGTAATACTAGGCCTAGGCCAAGTACTGAGTACACGTTATAATTATAGTACCTACCCAACTTGCCTAAGACAAATCGATAGTGTCAACTGATCAATTGTGAACTAGCCAGTGCCTGCACTAATAAATTATAGACTCATGCATCTTTTTTATTATCTATAGGCTAATTCTCAACTAACTTTCTCAATGTCCGTGTTTATTCTGTCGCCTTATTACACCTCCTGCTAACGACCTGCTAATACACAGTGGCACTCATAGGCTGTTGTGTAGTGTTTTGAAATGTTATTACGCAACACCACTGAGTGCAAGGAAGTAATGTTCCGTGATTGTTATATGTGAGTGCCGTAGAAATTTCTATGGTGAGTACATATAGCGCTGACATAGATCAAATCTCCAAGTGGAAATAATAACATTTACAAGTGGAAGGTTTTTTCCCTGTTATTGCAGTACGCAGCAGTTCTGTTTTTTTTATATATTTTTTTGTTGAAAGAACGCATAAATAATTTTCCCAGCTAAATACTATTGTATAACGGCGTCAAGACATATGTAACAGTTCCCTAACTTCCCTTTTCGTAACAGATAAATTAAACATCTTTGCAATTAAGGTAATTAGGTTCGTGTGGATGTTTACCATAGAAATTGATAAGGAATTTCTATGATGTTTACACACAAAACTATTCCTCGTTATCACAAACTTGTTTGATTGGTCAAAGGTCCATCCAAACTATAAACGGTAGACACGAGGGAATATCCCTAATATATGTTAGATATGTAGGCTACAATAGTGGTTTATATTGACCTATCCAGTGTTGAGAAGTTAATCCTTATCCCAAAACGTCTAGTATACGTTCCCTAGTTCGAGCAAAACCTTGCAAGTGCTTTTCTCCCTAATGCCACATCTCCACCCACATCTGCAAGGATGATAACAAAAATGACAGGTCTTAAAGGTGACTTTATACATGTGAAACAACGAGAAACATCGCCGGCTGATATGGTACCAAAAGTTGGTTACTTGCTCTGTAATTGTGTCAGCAAAATTGTGTGTCGGTCTCAAAGTGTACACATATGAAATCAAAGACATTCACAAACACAATTTGCATCAGTGGCGTAGGAAGGTACTTTTGAGTGGGGGGCTAAAGACAGATGGCCGGCCTGGGGGAGGGGTCTAAGGGGACTAGGGGAGGGGGTGTCCCTCTCCCCCTTTGGAAATTTTTTGCATTTCCAGGTGGCCTCAGATGCAATTTGGTGCAATATAGCACACTTCAACACCCACTCCATTTGTAAATAATTTTGCATTTTCGCCTGGACTTAGGTGCAATTTGGGGCTCCAAATGAGATTTTTTTCTCATTTGGAAATGAAAAAGGGGTTTTCTGACTTGCGAAGCGGGGTGGCGGAATGATACTTCCGCACCCTCCCCCCATATTTTTCACTAGGAGGCTGCCCCCCCCCCAGCCCCCCGGTTCCTACGCCCTTGATTTGCTTACAATGAGAACCTGATGTACAACTATACTCTACAAATATACGCCAAAGATTTCTTGGAAAGTTGTGACTATTTTGGCATATCTAACATGTTTCTGTATCATATTCATAAATATTATATACTCTTCCTGCTTTGATGTGACTATTTCCATTGATATTACATATGCCATGGTATTTATTTTCTCCCGATGATACCCAAAAAAATATAAAAAATTCCCATATAGGCCTAAACAATGTGTTTTACTTGTTCAGTCTATTGTCAAGCTTCGAATTGTTCAAGCAATAGAGAATAAAAGTCGAGAATTGTGTCTAATTTGTGTAGGCTACCATGTGAGTATATGATATATGAAACTAATTGTGAACGATGTATTGAGAATCGACTTAAATAACGTGACCATATACGGTGTCACAAAAACTGCTAGATGGGCTAAATGAGTGTTTTAGAATTTCTCGGTATGTGTTACATGATAGGCCTGTAATTTGGCGAAAATCTAGTATTTTAAAGTTAACAAAATCAGTTAGGCAGCCTTTACTAAATTTTAGTTCCACCAACAGACCAAGCATGCAGTGCTTCGCTTAAGCCCTCGTGCATCAATATGATATTATCTTAATCAACTTGACTTCAACAAATTAATTCGATTAATAAACAATATTAAATTAATCAAATTAACCCTCTTTTGGTGGGAAAATGTAGAACGATGTCTTACCTTTGATCAACTATACACAATCTTGATAATATTGCGGCCGACCAAAAGTGAACAGCTGTTTGAAGAGCTATTAATTTGCGTTAAGTTCTGGTTGCTTCCTCAAAATCAACTAACACAGGAAGAACTCAAAAATTTGGTGACTTTTCACCGAAAACGTTTGCGTTATATTCCATATCAGATGATATTACGCTACATCAAGTTCTAACAATATGTGGTTTTATCTCTTATACTGATTGTGTTCTTGTTTAACTTTTTTTATTTTTACAACCGGAAGAAGAAATAAACTACGTAGGGTCACCTGTATCAAGAGCATACACGAAATTTGGTGCAACTTTGTAGATAATTATATCCATACAATCAGCACGTTCAGAAACAATTTGTAACACCAACGATGCGTGACTTTAACGTATATAGGCCTAAATATAGTCATAATAGGCCCTAATTTAGAACTGACCCAAACTATTGTTAGTGGGCGGAGGTTCCGGCTCTCTGATACTGAATAATCAGAAGATATGTACATGACGTCCGTAAAACTTTATCACGTTTCTATTTCAAAATCAAATAAAACTGTTAGCAAACTGCTAATCCAGAGCCTGTGTAATAGAATGTGTAAAAGTAAGTTGGCCTGACGTTTCGATCCTAGCAGGATCTTCTTCAGAGGCTAAATGACAAGTAACAGTAACAGAAGGGACAAAAACATGCACAGAATACAGACAGGTTAATGAGCATGGTGAACACAAAGAGATAGATGTAAGGGGATTAGTAGACAAGGGATGGAGAGAAGAAAACGTCAGGCCAACTTACTTTTACACACGTTTCTATTTCATGTAAAGTGTATTTTAGATCCAGAAAGAAAGATAAGCAGTTACAACATTATGAAAATGTGAAAATGCTAAAAAAAATTGTTTTAACATTCTTCGGTAAATTTAAGCATGAAGATGCAGAGCTTCTTTGCGGTGTCAGATTAACCAATCGGCATGATGACGTAAGTGCCCAGATAGGGCCTATGGTGGGATCCAGGATGACATGCCCCCCCCCCTCCCCCCCCCCCACACACACACCCGCCGCCTCCTCTATACTCTGACGCTGCATCATATATATAGCTTCTTCCTCTTATTACTTCTAAGCTTATTATTTGAGGGAAATGTCCCATCAACACGTACCACCGTCTCTCTGATTCCTGAAACGTTCTTAAATTTCTATGGATCCAAATTCCAAGGTTAAAGGTTAGTTCGTGACGCAAATTGATAGCAATCTCTATATCCTGCTTCAATATACCTATACACTATTATAAAGCTCTTCGAAGGTATTTTGATGCTTGATTTAGCAAATAGTTCGCTAGCAAACTGAATTTCATTGTTCCATTGTGGACCAAAAAATATTTTATTTTGGCGACAAACTCAAAGCTGGAAAAAAAGTACTTCCATGTGCAATTCTACAGTACTATGGTATTATGGTTGTATGCAAGGCCTGTATGGACGCGTTGTGCGTTACAAGACAAATAAAAAACCAAAATCCAATAACTTCACAAGATCGATTGTGCGCAGTGGCGTCGTGCCCATTGGGGCCCGGGGGGGCACAGGCCCCCCCAAATTTTGTCAAAGGTGTCATAAAATTTTGTCATAATTTAAAAAAAAAAGGGTTTTCGAACAG
>JAIPMN010020942.1:0-12339 GCA_020650975.1 Apostichopus californicus | reverse complement strand
ACACAACCTAAGCGTGGTCACACAGTTTATCGTGTGTATCGGCCTCCGTAGGTATTTAAACCACGTATCAACTCCATACCGAATATTTAAAAGTAAGATACAGCTGGCGACAGAGCGCAATCTCGAAATATTGCGAGGAGCTCTCTTCTTTGAAAGGGTTTTTCAAAACGGATTGTGCTTGTGTGTCGACTTGAAGTCTTGGTAGCGCCAACAGTTTCTAGCTGTCAACAATCCTTATAGGTACGGGTCACCTTTTGATGTGTCTCCTAACATGTGTGTCTATTTGTTGTCTGTTTACCTGAACTTTTAGAGCAATTCGAGATCTCTTCAGGGGGGAAAAGTTATACGGAGAGAGTTCAGAGGAGCCTACTAGGGGAAGAGATATATATACTTAAAATCAGCGTCAGTATACAACACAGTTGTGTATGGATTCATTAGCGAAGTGCCTTTTTTTCTTATGTCAATAGAGGACCGATCGTAAATATATATAGAAAGACCAACGTATATAGTATTATCACGGTTGAGTGCATTGCGAAGTGTCCTATGTGACTTAAGGTGAGTATACATATGAATTTTATTTTTTGTTTAATTGAGATTTCTCTATCTCTCTCAAGATGTTACTGTTATTTGTGACACCTTTTGCACGGTATACGAAAAAAGAATGTCAGTTATGTAACATCCTGTTTTTTCTTGAAAAACTGTGTTCGTGGATTGTATAACGTTCCTTTTGTTATAATCAGATGAAGAAGAACGACTTTTACGTTGTTGCTATGTTTATTTTCAGGGTTTCTAGCTAACAGCTTTTCAACCGGCCTTGACGGCAGCCTTGTTGGATGTATACTGCTATATATACTGTTGTGTCTTTTTATTTTCCAGCTAGTCAAGACGTATACACGTTATCATCTGGGCTAGTTTTGTTCTTCTTTTGCGATCACGTTGTCTACGTGGAAAGAGAAGCCGTTACTTCAGCTGAGGCCTGGTGATAGTATAAGGAGTGACTGACTCTTCCAGCAAGTGAACATTTAGATTTAATCCATTTGGAAGACGATGGCTTTAATATAATCTAGGAAGATATTGTGAAGCTCGATATGCCTACACTGCTGTTTTCAAGACTGTTTTACCGCTAGAGTTTTGAGGTAAGGCATTCTTTTACGTTCACTGAGGAGGGGAGGGGAAGGGAGGGGGAGTGGGAAGGGGAATCAGGGAAGGGGAGTGGGATGGGCGGTGATGGATGTAGGGTGGGTGGGATCGTAGTTTTATGGATAGTAGGCAAACTTAAGAGGTATAATAACCTTTATTGTGTCTGGCATTTTTCCCTATATGGCGAAGAGACTGATGTTGACATTGTGTAATGGAACTATTTCGGAAACGGTTTATTGGTATTAAGCCTTCTTTAAGATTCTTGATTGCGGCAAACGGTTACTTCAATTCCGTTCATAAACAGTGGTATAAGTCCTGATACCCCCACCCATCCATGTATACCAACCCCACCTCACCCCTTACCCCCTCTTGACTAAGCTCAATCACCATACGGTGTGAGAGATGACGAAATTTGCCCTCTTTTCTGCAATGGCGTCCATTATATATAATTACGTCATTTCTGATGTCATAATATTTATCTCGCAGGACATGATTACATCATTTCTTTACAAGTGATAAATTCTGAAGTTAACAGTAATCCTAAAATGTCAACTAACTTTCCTCATGGTTGAATACAAAGTTATCTATTATCTTTCGTTATTTGTGACCACTCCCCCCCCCCCCCTCCAACCATCAAACTGGTTTATGCTAGAGTTCCAAGTCTGTGTACACCAAATATAATTTTTTTTTATAGCAACGAAATATGCAAATTCAAATGATAATAATCGAAACTCACACGCCTCTTCCTTATAAAACCACCATGTAACATCACGTGACCACTGCGGAATTGGTCAGTCAGTATTATGGACCTTGGCAAAGGACATATATTCTGAAAAAGAGTCAGTTTATATATTTTGTTTTCAATATAATTAATTTATTACAAAATTGGTTATCAAGAATTTGTTCGCAGAAAGGTCTATAATATGTTCTTCGTTAACCACGCATGATTTTACAGGGGAAGGGGAGTGTGCAAGATGGAGGGGTGGATGGGGGGAGCCTGCATTTGCAAGATAGGGGAAGGGGGTGAAGGCGGTAAGAGGGGAAGATTGGATAGGATGGGTCGATTTGTGCTGGCAATGATCATTAATTTTTTGGTGTGGGTGCAAAAGTGGGTTAAATGTAAATATTAAATCACTGTAAGGGTTGGAATTAGATCATGTAAGGGGTAGAAGTAGATCACTGTGATAGTTGGAAGTAGATCACTGTCAGGGTTGAACGTAGATGATTTAGATCACTGTAAGCTTTGGAGGTAGATCACTCTAAGGGTTGGAAGTAGATTGTTGTAAGGGTTGGAAGTAGATCATTTTAAGGGTTGGAAGTAGATCACTGTAAGGGTCGGAAGTAGATTACTGTAAGGGTTAGAAGTATATTGTTGTAAGGGTTGGAAGTAGATAACTGTAATGGTTGGAAGTAGATCATTGAAGTTGTGGAAGTAGATTGTTGTAAGGGTTGAAAGTAGATTACTGTAATGGATGGAATTAGAATGTTGTTAGGGTTGGAAGTAGATCACTGTCAGGGTTGAAGGTAGATTACTCTCATGGTTGGAGGTAGATCACTGTCAGGGTTGGAAGTAGATCACTGTCAGGGTTGGAAGTAGATCACTGTAAGGTTTGGAAGTAGATCACTGTAGAGAATGGAAGTAGATCACTCTCAGGGTTGGAAGTAGATCACTGTCAGGGTTGGTAGTAGATCACTGTAAGGGACGTAAGTAGATCACTCTCAGGGTTGGAGGTAGATCACTGTCAGGGTTGAACGTAGATGAAGTAGATAACTGTAATGGTTGGAAGTAGATCACTCAAAGGATTGGAAGTAGATCACTGTCAGGGTTGGAAGTAGATCACTGTCAGGGTTGGAAGTAGATTACTGCCAGGGTTGGAAGTAGATCACTGTAAGGGTTGGAAGTAGATCACTGTAAGGGTTGGAAGTAGATCACTGTAAGGGTTGGAAGTAGATTAATGTCAGGGTTGGAAGTAGATCACATTAAGGGTTGGAAGTAGATCACTGTCAGGGTTGGAAGTAGATCACTGTCAGGGTTGGAAGTAGATCACTGTCAGGGTTGGAAGTAGATCACATTAAGGGTTGGAAGTAGATCACTGTAAGGGTTGGAAGTAGATCACTGTAAGGGTTGGAAGTAGATCACTGTAAAGGTTGGAAGTAGATCACTGCCAGGGTTGGAAGTAGATCTCTGTAAGGGTTGGAAGTAGATCACTGTAAGGGTTGGAAGTAGATTAATGTCAGGGTTGGAAGTAGATCACATTAAGGGTTGGAAGTAGATCACATTAAGGGTTGGAAGTAGATCACTGCCAGGGTCGGAAGTAGATCACTGCCAGGGTTGGAAGTAGATCACTGTAAGGGTTGGAAGTAGATCACTGTCAGGGTTGGAAGTAGATCACTGTAAGGGTTGGAAGTAGACCACTGTACAGAGTTGAACGTAGATGAAGTATAGGTTTAGCAATAATGGCCGGCAGGGTGCTTAATGCCTAATGCCTTAAATGACCCACGGATATACTCGATTAGCGAAGGATTGTGGGCCGAATCGTTTTTCTCTTGGGTAGGATTTGATCCACATACTTAGAACCTCTGGTACAGTAATATAGTGTAACAAACACACAATTAAAACGTTGTAGTAGTTAGTATTTGATACAAACGATTCAGATCACAGGAACCAAACCATCACCAAACTACATGAATCATTTTCAGTTTTTTTTAGCCCCTTTACTGCCTAACTGTGTCGTATATTGATACTATAAATAGCAACATAATTGTTCTTCTTGTATAATAAGAAAAAAACACCAGCCGTAACTGGCAAACTGTCCATTAGTGCATTATGGTAATTCTTTGACCTATTGCGGGGCTGATCTATAGACGAAGTAAAATAAATACCCCTAATTTCTGCCCCTAAATTGCTCAACTGAAGTCGCGACAATGCACTGAATAGGGTTTTCACTCTCATTCAAATAGCTGTTTCCATTCTTGAGATGTCACAGAGCTGAAGTTGTGAAGGATTTTTGGACCATTTCGATAAGTAGCCTTCACTTAAAGCGAACCTTTTGAATTTGTTTTGAGTGTCAGGTAAAATCTTCTATGCACGCGTTATAAACTCACATTGGCCTAAGTACACTATATACACCAGTTGGGACAATTTCTGATAAACTGTACTCTTCCCTGTGATGCTTCAAAGCACTCGTACTGACAGTATGAGCAGTATGAATATCATGTTTTCTATAAGATAACGGTTAGGAACTGTTCATACTGTCAATACGACTGCTTTGAAACACGGTTTGAGGTGGTAGCATAGAGTGGTTTTATAGCATTGGAAAATTATCCTAACTTTGCTGCAGTGGTGATTTATACTATAAGAAAATTATAGAAATTACCCACATTTAAGAAACATTTCTTCATTAGCTCTTTGTGTCGTCATTAATGTTAAATATACCAAAGTTTCCGGGCGACAGATTTTTGTTTTCAAAATCGAATCGGATCCTTTATTATCGGTCCTCATTACTGATTTTTTTTTTTTTTTTTTACGAATTTTTCGGAGGATGTCTTTGTTTGATTAAGTTCAATCAAATTCAACGTAAACAGTTACTTTAACTTTAACCTTCTCCAGATTCGTTGATACCAAAAATAACACCCGGTGACGTCATTTATTTAATATCTAAAAGTCTAATTTAGAAAGAAATTCTTTCCATACCTCTCTGTACAAGTTGGCGTTTGGATTTAAACTGCATAAGAAGATTCTTGGTCTGAGAATATTTTCAGAGAAGAAAAAAAAATGTTAATGAAAGATCCTCAGGGATAGTCTCGACAATGTTATTCGCTTTGCTTATATTCTACTAATAACATTCAACCGTGGTGGAAGTTTGACACTCTTTAAACTTGTAAGAAAGTACACAAGATTTTTTTTATTCTCTTGTCTTCGTGTCTCTACATAATTTTGTGTGGTGCCCATGAGTTGCTCTTACCAACCACTTCAGCGTCTAAATATAAGAATATTCTTAAATGTCACCAGTATTGCATTCTCCTTATAAGCTGACGGACTAAGATGACTTAAAAAGTTTGTCAATACTACTTACCAACTTATCAAAATTATTACCAGACATTGGGGAATACGCAGTGTTGAAATAGAGATTCAAATTTCCTCAGTGTCGGAAAACTTTTTTTGAGAGGTGTCTGTAAAATGCAATTCACTTGAAAGTTGAAATATAACTACTTGTTATTCGTGGATTTTTCAAGTATATTTGACGACCCAGAGATGACTGTTGAGGACTCTATAGAGCAGAGCTTTAACTATCTTAGGTGGTATACATCATATAAAGAACCTTCTCACCCCTCCTCCCACCCTCTTCCGGTCTCTTGTGGCCCCAATAAGTGTCAACGCTTGACAAGAGTTGGGGCAGGAGATACAGTCTTAATGCCGGGATCAATAGGAGCCTAGTGAGAAAAATGTATTGAACTGTAATCTCATTTTCATTGATATACTTATGGAAAATGGATTCTTCACAAAAAAGGGGGGGGGGGTCCCTTTTGCAAAACCCCAGGCCTAACAATGCACGATCAATAATGAATAGTTCCACTTTATGATATCTTAGTTTGAAAATGTTGGGTATGTGCTCACACACAGAGAAGCTGGTGACTCTTATGCCAAAAAGTGGGACCTGAAGGGGCGTGAGGGGGTGTGAGGGGTGAGAGCGGGGAGGGAGGGGTGAAGGAGGGGCGTGAGGGTAAAACAAACAAAGCAAGGAATAAAAGCAAGAAAAACTTGTAGCAATTGTTTGAGATCTCGTTTGGAAACAATGAAACAACTCAACTAAATGTTTTCTTTCATCCACCCCCCTTCCCCCATCGGGAAAGAGGTAAGAGCTTGTTACTAAGAAAAGAAAGAAGGCATAGCCAGTCACTGGTTGTGCTTTCTCTTGCGATCTCCGTTCGTTAACGTTAATGGTTTGCTGGTATGGAACGCCAAGTATGCACGGAAATGGTTGCATAAGATTGGTTATTCGCATTGTTACTGTAAAGTTAACATATCTAATACTATGTTTGTTAATCTCTGTGTATGTTTGGGATACAATCGTAAAACTTGTGATGTCAAAGTTTGGAAAATTAGTGCCAGCAAAATTAAATTATCGAAACTTTAACTAAAAATAATAAATTGTCGAAATGCCACAGCAAGAAATTATAGTCTTGTAACTAACGTAAGCTTTCTCGATTCATATGAACTGTCTGTCAGTGGTGACTTGTAAATTCGCACTCCCCCCCCCCTTCCCCATCCCTCCGTAAATGATATTTTACATAAAATATTCATGATAAACAACGGAAACTTACTTTGACCTTTGACCCCGGGGAATTTAGCTTATGCCTAAAGTTCTCTCATCTCATCAAGGTTTTATTTTTTCTTTCACTTATAAAGTTCATTGCAATGTGCCAGGCACGCATGGCGAGGTTGTCCAGCAAGATAATTAAATTTACCCAGAAAAAGAGGAGAAAGTCAGCCCAATGTTTGCTTTACGTGTTGGCTTACAAGTTTAGGGTAATTGTTGCATCACGTGCTCCCTCCAGAAATGGGTCAGAAAGTGTCAATTTTAAAAATCTCACCTTTATTGGCAGTAGACGTTCAGTGCGTATATAGCGACAACAACATGTTACTCTCGTTTTACGCAACAGGCACTCTGCAATCCCAAAGACTGGGAATTTGCTTAAAATGAGTAAAACGTCACTCTTACCCGAAGAGTCGCTTTCTGAAAGGGTAGCTCTAAACTAGAAAGTTATTTTCGCTCTATTTGAATCTAACTTAAGAGGACTTCACTCTTATGTTGAAAGCAGCAGAATTTCACTCCTTAAATGAGTGTTCCACCCCGGGAAGCACAAAGAGTTAAATTTCACTCTTTAGAATAAATGTTTTGTATCCAGATGGGATCGGCTTCGTGAAATAATTTGCCAAATGTCTTTGTAATTTCCTCTCCCTTGTTCTTCAAGTTTTAACGATAAACACCATGCATGGCTTTTAAAAACGGGAATATTTGTAGGACATCATAATAAAAGCCATGGGTAAAAAATCGTTTAGTTAAAAGATATGCGTCCCATCGTATATATAATACTGAAGAGCAAAAGTTATATGCTGTTTTATTCACAACGATTGTCTCTCGGGTTTTGTTTTGACTGTTACTAAAAAACATCAAATCAGAATTGAACGTATGACATTCCTGCACATAGGCGAAGAAGATGTTTTAATTCCCAATTTTTGTTTTTTCTTCATTTTTAATTGCTACCTATAACGTAGTAACCACAATAAACAAATGTACAACAAGGGTTCTCTTCAAGCCTGGTATAAAACCAAGCGTCTTCGGGCATCCGAACGTCAAAACTTTCTATACAGAGTGCATAAGAGATTAAAATTCGGGATAACATTCTGCAGTTTTAATTTTATATTTTGGCTCCAACTCGTATATTTCTGACACTTGACGGATTTTCTTGTTTCAGCATACTCGTGTGTCCTGTGTCACTCTTACTGTAAGTTGTCGGTTTTTTTTTTGGTAATTTAAACTTAAAATGAACTCTCTTGGCCGTCTAAATCCGTTCTTAATCTGATTTAATCTTGTCTAAGGATTATAAATAGTCCATCATACGCAGGATAAAATTAGAGACAAAGCTTTATCATGTGACAATTTTCCTCTTTTTTCCAATTCAAAAAAAAATACACAGAAAAAAAGTTCTTTGCGGAGTTTTATAACACATAACCAGTTTTGACACACGTTAATATACGTGTTCACTTAAGTAAACCTGTGCAATAAAATATACATAATTATACTCATATAATTCAATCAAGGCCATACTAATATGTTGCAAAACAAAAGGGTTGACATTTTATCCAATGTAATGGTCAAACATGATATTCTTATCTACAAATGTCCGTTTAAATCCCGTAGAATATCGCTTAGTTGTCCAAAATGGTTACCCGAATTATTTTTAACTATTTCATGTACGTATTCTTATGTACTGTTGGATAAACTAATATTGATAAGCTATTTTTTTTTTACTTTAAGTTACTTTTACAGAGTGCAATAGTAGAAATTTAAATTGTAATAAAGTATTTTCTGATTGCACTATGAACTTTTCCCGCAGTCGTGTTTCGGCAGCATGAACGCTTATGCACCTATGAAAGGTTTCTTATTGTATACACGGCATAGATTGCACAAATTAAAACAATTTACCTCTTTTAGACCTTCTGTGGTCCTCTTTGAAGAGACAAAAAGGTCTGCATTTGCGCGATATCATCTTAACTTACAATCAACTCTGACATTCAACGGAATTAGAGCAAAACCCTGATCAAAAATGATCCCTTAAATTTGTGATTAAAAGGAATCGGTCAGAGTCTTATTAGGAAACATAATTAAGAGAATCTGACCTCACTGGCCTGGCCGTCTTTGTTTTGTTTGTTTGTATTCTATTGTTTTTTTTCCTGACGTCACGTGTAATTAACGAAATTAGATATTGCTCTTCCTTTAATTTATGATTTTCATAATAAACAAAGCATATTTTGAAAAATGAAAAGATAATTGAAGACGGCAAGGAGACAAGCTTGACCACATCCTTTCAATTTTCTCTTAAATATTTTTTATCTTCTTTGGCAACTAATTTATGAAATTTATAAAGAAAAAAATTTAAAAAAAGAAGAAGAAAAAGAAAAAGTAAACTCAAGGGAAAAGAAGCTCATACACGAATTTCTGAAAAATAATCCATCGGTAAAATTATTGTAAAGTTTAATGTCAGTTTATTTTTAACTTGGACTTGGACGTATGGAATGCCGAAATAGAGACAACGTTTGTTGACGATTAGGATAAACAGAGGCGCATAGTATATTTGTGTAACGCCACCACTCCTTTAACATTTTCTAAAATTACATCGAATGAAAAGATACCGTTTACTAGGTTATGTGTCATAATTATTTCACGTCACTGCTTTGTACTTTTCAGATAAACTAATTGTTATATATTACGACATGAGCAACTTTTATCGATAGAAGATGTCTTACCTTTAACTTGGTTTATATTTAAAACAGTAAAAACAAATTATGGTCATCTTAATCTGTGTATGACGTCACTGATTTTTGCAATGCGCAGACTCTTCAAAATAACATGCATGAATTCCAATATATCATTAATGCAACAAGCTATGAGACCTTTTAGGATTGGCTTTGGGCAAACATGTTTCGTTTTACAAGCTCTATTTTACGATTTTCCCCCGAAAATATCATGATGAATATTTGATTGGTTTAAGTAAAACAATTATTTTAAATTGATCTATATGAGTGTCGCATAAACACACTCATCGAAAGACTGGTAAATCGTGTAGTTTATCTATTTATTTGTAATATATATATCCTTCTATGTGAGGAAAGGTGAAACCTCAGTAGATAAAGAGGGCTTCTTTTCTTACATTAATAATAGGAAAGGCAATATTCGTCTATTATTTGTCGAAGGATTGAATTTAGATGAAAAAACCAGTCAAACTTAAAAATAGAATAGATGGTAGATTGTAAATAGTTTACTTTACGAAGGTCATCGAAACGATGTTTGTACACAAAAGATGTATAGAGTTACCATTTAATGGAAGTCATCGGAAGATGTTAATTGCTAATAAAACTGGTCATCGACCGATGTTGAGGAGCATTTTAAATCCGTATTAGTGTCAGGGAATATATACAGCACTGTTATATAGCTTACTAAGCATCCTATATATACTCATGGAAGGAACGTAATATATATATTAGAATAACAGACACGTATACTGAACGCATATAGCCTATACATATATGACTGACTGGTAGGCTATAGAAAGGAAGTCATAGCCTACATATAGACTGAATGGTAGGCTATAGAGAGGAAGTATAAGACCTTCGTGTAGGGGATGAAATTAGGCTATCCACTTAATTGGACCTTGGAAGAAGATCATTGCTGTAGCAGGTACTCAACCACTGACACCTTTCCTCTTAGTTACCCATCTGGTGATGAAGCAATGATTGTTTCACCACTGGATTTGCTTGGATCTACACGTTGGCCTATTCTGAACTGTGACATATCGGCAACCACTGTATTATGGCATATGTAAATTTGCATTAAAGTGATGGCTTTTCGTCAAGTTTCTACCTTTTGGGTGATTTTTAATTCATCACTGCACGTTTGGTAGAGCATCGCCATCTTCATCTGTACTTCTCATTTTCTGCTGCATCATCATCGTTCCCTTCAATTTCATTCGGTTTATCTAAGAGGTAAGTAAGCCAGTGTTTATGTTGGTAAATCATTTCCTTAAGACACAATGTCAAATTGACGTCTCGTGCTAGTGACTTTATCAGATTTAGGGTACACGTTGCTTATACGGCTCAGAATTGCATTTCTCGCCTTGAGGAGTTGCCGTTAGAAACCAGACTGATTTGAGCTGGAAATTTCAGCGTCTATCTATATCTGCGATGCATGAAACAACGTAATTAGTAGGCCTCATATTATCTAAATATATTTTCAAGATCTCTCCCCCCCCCCCCCGTCTATCTCTCTCTCGTTCTCTCTATACTGACACAACCAAGCAACTATAAGCCTTGAAGCCATAATGTTTCAAGGTTAAACAAACGTATGTGAGTTATGTATGATTTCTATTATTGAGACATCAACAAAGTGTAAGACTCCATATCCGTTAATGCCTTCCCAATATTGTCGACAGTCTAATAATTCACCTTGTATATGTATACTTTTAACGTGTACGTCCATAGAGAATGTTTTTCACGAATTACCTTGACGCTGCCCCGTCGTGTTTGTAATGTTTTACATATTCATAATTTATGTTGGAAGATAAATCATTAAATGTAAACCATTATGATAATCAAAACCCATTTTTTTTACATTTTAATTCTTGCCACGCTCGTCCCTAATCATATCTTACAGACCTACAAATCAAAAAGAAAAGAAAAAAGAAGCTTATCAGTGTCGATCAATAAAATAACCGCGTGACAAATTCTTCGTTTCAACGTCAAACTTTAACAACCGAGTCATAATTTTGCCATCTATCTCAACTTTTCATATAAATCTTGGACGCTATTTTTTTTTCCATTTTTTTTCTTCTTCTCATAAGCTTTAATAACGTTAACTATTTATGACACCAAGGTATATTGTTGATTATTATTAACATGAACGTTATTTAACAAAAGTCGTGATCTTGGGGGGGGGGGGAGGGAGGGAGGGCAAAAGAGAGGTTGTCAGATTGTCATTGAGGCTGAGATGCCCACAGCATCTATTTTACATCAGGCTCATCGATTGATCTCGATCGCGCTTTTCCAAGAGGTTGTCAGAGAAAATTAAATATGACGAAAGTTCAATAGAGAGAAGGTGGGAATAAAGCAGAAAGGTGGACTTGTGAAATTGAATTTGATAGAAAAATGTAAAAACAAAAAAGTGAAGAAAGACCTGCGTAGAACCGAAACTATTGTAAGTATAACTATGTATAGATGTAATAAATATAATAGTATAATGTGGGACCTTCTTCAGCGATACCAGGCAGTGGAGTGGAAAATTTATGTACTTAAATATATATATATTTTCTTTGCAAATCTCAGATAAGAAAGTTGAAAAGTTATTAGTTAACATTAGAATAGCATTTTCCAACAAGAAAGAGTTTTTTTTTCAACCTCCGAATGATATTGTCGAGTATTAATAGCAGTTTGGCAATTCCTACACCATTACAATGTCATATAGGGGTGGGTGTTTTATATACACCAAAAGCAGCGTATAGTAAACAAACGCAGTGCTATTTTTTGACAGTCCTTTTGTTACCACATATCTACTGTTTTATATGGAATTTTTTGGCAGATAACGGGTGATTCCCTCGGGCTATCAGATTATTTCCTACCTGCGGCATTTGAACTTTGAGTAAAAGTGCAATAATTACTACATATCTATTTTCTGCCCGGGGTTGCTAAAGGGCAAAGAGTAAGTATCGCGTTAAGGCCAAAGGGGATGATTTCTGGGAGATAGATTTTATTGTTGTCACCTCAAAATAGTGCTTTATCAGTTTTAACGAGGGCTTGCTGAATAGTTTTCTGTCGTCGATATGACTAGACCCAAAGAATGCAGTGTTAAAACCTCGCCACCAAGAGATGACAAGAAATATGTTATTGTAGAAAACAATACATGGAACGGAACGACTATATAT